>VZTX01024986.1:0-203073 GCA_013400915.1 Pardalotus punctatus | reverse complement strand
TTTTTTTTTTTTTTTTTTGCAAATAATAAACTTGTTTGGTCTAGATGATACCCCTAATACTTGGAACAGTTTGTAACAGTCCTTAAACATGTGACTGCTGGGAAAAGAGAAGCCTCTAAATAATCCCAAAGCAATTCAATTTGACATTATTGATCTACATTTTTAAATTGATTTGAACAACATTACAGAAGAAGCATTCTGCATTTTGCCATTTGAATTACTGTCTTGTTACTGTGCTGAAGTCTAGACTCTGTCTCAGTTTCCAAAGGGCATGAGTGTGTCTGATGATGTCTTCCCACAAAACAGTACCAATTGGTTCAGGATACATTTTTCCCTGTTCATTTCTGCTTCTTTGATAACCTCATGTACACAGACACCAACTAAAAGTTACCTACTTTTATAGCGTTGTACATTTACTTCTGTTTTCATGCTGCTGTACCCTTGGACACGGTTCAGATGCATGACAAAAACAAGGCTGCCAGAAGAAGTGGCTCTGGAATGTGGGCAGCCCCAGTCTTGCTGGCTAGCCCTAACACAGGGAAGGCTCTGTGCAGCATCAGCTGGGTGGTTGCCTGCCCCAAGGAGCTCTATCCCCATCTGTTTCTCCCAGAACATGTGTAACCCTGTGACTGGCCTCAAAACCTGCCTCACCTCACCAGCCAGGAGTCAGCCCTTCAGATCAGTTCTGCCCACAGCTTGCAGCCAGGAGCACCCACAGGAGGGAAAGAATACCCAAACACACAAGTGTTGTCTTTGCAAGCATGTGTACCATATGGAATCACACCTCGGGACCAAACACCTGCCGTTATTTGGACAGTTTGATATTATTGACCTTCACTCCTTCTTTTTGTGAATTCTCTGTGGACTATAGGGCTGTGTGATAGTGTTTGGTAGTGGAAATATTGCCGTTGCCTCCTGCAATGTTAATTCTTCTATAAACTATCACTGTAGGGTAATAGGTAGAAATTATTCATATATAAATTTAAAGTTACATTATCTGTCTATTTAAATTTAACAAAATGGACAACTTGGTTCTAAAGGTGATTTTGTCATAAACTAAAGTTTAAAATGTCAGAATAATATTTTAAAAACAAAAAGATTTGTAATGTTCCCCCTCACCCCCTTTTCTCTTGAAAGTCCAAACTATTGTTCAGGATTCTAGAAGCAAATGAACAAGCCACCAATAGTGTCAAAAATATCCTCACTTGAAGACAAGTTTTTCAGGATATCTCCCCCTCATTATATTTTGTTTCTCTTTTTCCTCCTTTTTCTTTGTAATTTCTCTCTCTAGATGTTAAGGAGATACTTCCATTGATTTTGATGCTTAATGAATTAAAAAAGAACAAAGGAAAGATTTCCAGTCTATCTATGAGATCAGTAGCAATTTTCTAGCTAACATGGTTATAGAAGTGACCACATTGCTAAGATATGTTTATATTACTAAAACTATAATCATTATTGTTGGTGCTGGTACAGATGAAATGATGGAATAAGCACTAGGGATTTTAGAACAACTTTTTATAGGTGTTAGTGTGCATGTATTGCTTGCAATTTTTTTTCCTATTGTTATAAAATGTTTTGTAATTTTCTGGTCAATATTTGATAATATAACTTTCATTTCTCCAGACATTATATTTTATTTTCATTTTCTATTTCTCTGGACACCATCCAATGTGTGAATGGAACGGAAAATGAATGGAAATGAATTTTAAATTCAGCTTTGTCAGTGATCCAATATTTCAGTCACCTTATATTGACCTGTCATTATCTTCCTACCATTCCTCATTGCCATCTTTTCATATATATATTTTTTTTTGTCCAAGTTTATGTCTTCCTCATTTCTTCTGAGTAAGAAGGCTTTCACACTTAAGAAACATAAGTGTTATGCATTACTATAAAGGACACATCTCAAACAAAAACCAAGGAATCTCTATTTTTAAGGAAGCCACCAAAATCTCTAAATTGAACTGAGCCACGTCTAATAACGCTCTTATCATCATTAAGACTTCTAGTGGTACTAGGAAGAAAATGCAGCAATAAGGGATTATTTTTGCTTGCCTTGGCTCATCTTCATCTTTCCTGTTTACATTCACTTACCCCTTCCACTTTCCTTATCCATTTTGTCTTTCTCCTTTACCCCATGCCTTTCTTTTATGTCTTCCTTATCCTATTTATGTATTCAAATCACAATGTTGTGATTAGAAAAAAAATAAACAAACAAACAAAAAAAAAAACCCCAAAAAAACCCCAAACCAAACCTGAAGATAAAGAAAGAAAATAAAAACACAATAAAACAAAAACTAAAGACAGCACTAGAAGGCATAGGAAGGGGAGCATCTGCCATAATACTATGAGCAGGAGGAGTTAGTGTCTCATTTATTGTCAAAATACAGCATATGGACAGCATGGTGTGTTGTCATCAGAATATGGTGTTAATTAAAGAAAACATAATCTATTTGTAAAATGGTAATATTTTTGGAGTTGACAAACCTACACTTTGGTAAATCTCTTTTTTTTTTTTCTTTTTCATGTTGAGAATCGAGGATTTTCAGTGAGAAATTTAGAGCTCTGTGCAGTCTTTAGTCACATAAGCTAATTAACAGCTTCCCAGTTTCCATGAATGAATTTTTCAGAGCTTTATTTTCCATATTGATCTGAAAAACATTTCATATGTATTGGACCTTACCCTGCAAGCTTTCCATTACATAAGTACTTAGTTGAAGAGTGATTCTTAAGAACACAAATACTTGCATATATTTTAATAGGATTTTTTCTTATGCAGTTCTTCAGGATTACACCCCAATGAATGACATCAGTAAATAAGACACAAACAACATTTCTGGGAAGATCTTGCCAGCATTAAGAAAAAATAAATTAGTGCTACTACTATGAAATTTATAACCCAAATGTATGTTTATTATATTCATGTGAAGCTTTCTGGGGATAGCAGAAGTAAATTCAAGACTCATCCTTGTTCATTCAAAACACCACCAATATAACTTCCAGCAAACCTTCAACCCCAATAATCTCCAAGGTAATGTTTGAAATAATGAGGAAGAGAATTACAGGTATAATTCAATAAATGCAATAAGAAATTCATTATATTCTATAAGAATAATAGATGTTGATATAAGGTGGTTAATTTCCGCTGGGGAGAAATTAAGGAAAGATTTTATTAGTACCTTATAGCTTGTGACCCACGAAGATTTTTATGGAATGTTGAAGAACAAGCAGCTCCTGTGGATCCTCAATGTCCATAACCTTACTTTTAGACCTGCTGAGCTCAACATAAAGCTGAGTGAAGCAATCAACTTTTTATTATTCCAAGTTTTCAGGATTCCCCTCACTTTCCTCTCATAGCAATTTTCTTTATACTTCATTGTAGCACTTATCTATTCCAATATACCTACTGTACCATCATATTTAGCTGGACAAACCATTGTCATCCTTGCCATCACATTTGGGAAATGTGTTTCTGGAATATGTGTGGAACATCCAGCTGGTGTCTTTCGGGGCTCTGACACTCTATTACTAGGTTCTACCGAGTTTTGCATTCAGCTGACACTACTGCTCAGGAAATGGAGCACCTCCTTTTTCATTTTCAGAATATCTGTTTGCTTTTTATTTGTTTGCCTCTAAGAAGGAAACCGAGTACTATTTCAGAAATAGATTACTGTGTATCTTTGTATAAGCCCTAAATCTGCTTTCCTGAGAACTCTGATATGTTCTGTAAAGGGTATATTATGTGCCCTATTTATGCTTGTAACTTTAGCTCACACTGTATAAATTAGAAGACAGACTGTAAAAGACTGTGCAAACTGCAGAATGTTTTTCCTCTTTTTTTTTTTTTCCCCCCCAAAGCTGAGCTCATCTTTAAAGTGTCTTTTTTTCATCTTTATCTTCGGGCAGTAGTGCTTATTAGAATATTAGGTCAATCTTCTTATAAACATGCCATGTCATTTAAACCTTTCTTCTTTCTTTTCCTGTTGGAAATCTCACTGTTATCATTTTCTGTTGAGTAATTATTATAGATGGATTAGTAAAGACCAATCCTGAATTTTCCATTTAATAAGATGCCTGGTCAAACCAAAAGGAATGGTATTCTTATTCACCTTCCCCCATCGCCCATTATGGGATGAAAGTAGACAATGAAAGAAAGACTAGAAAGCAGTTTTTATAGTTTATCACATAAAATTGATTTAATAAACAATCTTATTGAGATCATAATCTTTTAGGGAACTTTTAGGGAACATGGTTCTAAGACAAGTAATTTCTTTTAGCAACAATCTCTCACTTTTTTCCCGCCATCTAGTTTTCCTTACAGTCTTATTCTTTTCCTAATGTTTTCTACTCTTTGACCAGTTTCTTTAAACAACTGCTAAACCTTCTGACATGGATCAGAGAAACACAGCACTTTGTTCTTGCCCCTGCAGTCTCCAAGCACCCTGTGTGGCTGAGATTTCTCTCTTAGTGATGGGCAGGTCTTTGTTTCTCTTGGCTTTTTCAGTGATCTTTACTTTGAGATATGGAAACTCTTGATCAATCCTTTAATCTGAAATTCCATCAAAAATATCTCAGAAAAAAGCAGACATCTTCATCCAATTGCACAATCTGTATACGCCCATTATTTATTAAGCATTTGTATATCATAGGAAAAAGAAAGCCCTACCCTTGATTTGACTGTGTTTTCATGAAAGATGGTCTGAAGTTGCTTTTCTCAGAAAATCTATCTTCATCTAACACTCTTATTTATTACCTGCAAACCTGCATGGCATAAGGGAATGTAATGACAGACAAATGATCTAAATAAATAATGGTAAACTTCCTACATTAGATGACTCAACATCTGGTACATTCATATGAAGAAAACATCAGAATTTTTATTAGAATCTCTGCTTAGTCACTGTAACTAATGTTTAGGATCTAAACAGACTAACATGTTTAAGTTCAGCTATTATCCTGTGTCCTTCAAAGAAGAGCACTGCAAAGGGAACATGACAGCATGCTTGGTTTATCACTGCAAAGGAAACTTGATCACATTCTCATCTGTCAGATATGCAAGTTCTCATTGACTTATACCATATGGAAATTTATGTATGTTTTAGGACCCAATACTGTCAAATCAGTCTCACTACAAAATAAAATCTTATTCCCTATGTTACATAACTGGTTAAGGGAAAATATTATGGGAGATGATCAGAAAATACCTTCAACTTCATTCTGCACAGTTTATGATTTCTTGAAAGTGTTGTGATAAATGGTTAAACAATATAATCCCACAAAATGAACAGATTTAAAATGCTTAATCAGGTGCAGAGGGAAATACTTGTAATCCTTTTTAACAAATACAATAATTTGCCTATAGAGGGAAGATTAAAGCAGGGCCTAAAAGTGAAAATTAAAAAGAAGTCACCAGCAATTTTTTTTTAAAATGAAGAACCATGAATTCTAACATATTGTTTATTATGGATTTGCTCTAAACCATGTAGTTTGCAGGCTATTATATACTGCTAACTGAATTTGCCTTTGCCTTACTCTCCTGTGACTTGTATTCTAAAGATAATCTTAAACTACATATAGCACACATCTATAGGTAACCCTAGATTTGAAAACAAAAGAAAACAAAAGAAAACAAAAGAAAACAAAAGAAAACCCCAAAAAATAAACCACCAACAAAAAAAACCACAGATTTATTAAAGCCAGAGTGCTCTTTTATTCTTAAACACAAATACAAAAAAGAGGAAAGCAGGTCAGCTGTTACAGACACAAATGAAGAACCAAAGTAGAAATCAGAAGGGCAGAGTAGAGCTAAGCTTTGTCAGATGGCTGTCTGCCCCTGACAAAATGCTGACATTCACAGCTGCTGCTTTCCAAGCACATTTTCTCTCTCTTGCACCCAAGATCCTTCCAGATCCAAGGTATGCTTTTGTTTTGATACGAGCTTAATGGAAGGGGGAATGGAAGATGATGACACAAACACACAACACCCCTTCCAAAATGTATATATGCATTTACAAATTATAAAAAAACAATTGTCTTTTAGAGCACAGCTATGTCTTCACATTTCTCTGATGCTCACGCTAGCAATCATATACTCCCCCTTAACAAAATATCTCTTGTAGCCCAGGTACATCACTAAACATATCAGAGTCATTCAGAGCATTACTGAGCTGTTAAGGTCATCATTCATAAAGGTAGTTTATATAGATTGGTCCACCCCTGTATCATAAATATTCCCCTATCTTAAAAATGTAAGTAAGTTTGCATTGGGAAAATCACTAATTTTAAAAGATATCTAAAAGCAAGTTTCTATAGATTATGCAGAATTTAGGTACCGTGCTTCCTGATTTTTTTTTTTTTTTTTTACTCTAACAGAGCATAATTTAATGATCTGAATGTGCTTCTCTGTTAGCCCTGGGATATTGCAGGTATTATAATTCTGTAATGATATTAAGCCTTTCTTCATCATTTAGTATTTACCCATGTCATTTTTCTTAATTCCAATAATGTGATTACTGTTTTCTCACTCAATCACAAAATGAGACTAAAATACTAAGATGAATATGTTAATTCTTAAAAGCTGTTGAGAAAGGAAAATTCCATGTATGTTATACAAACACCCCACTCCCAAACCCCAAAATTATTTGCAGCATTTAGAATCTAGCCCATTATCTGGCATTACCACCAAGTTGAACAGATTTTTATCAATCTGCATTCTATTAAATAGATTTGAAAGCATAAAATTCTGAATGTATTCTTAAAGAAAAATCTTATATTCTCACCAGAATGTGGAAAAATCAAAGATGACAAATAGGAAAACTTGTACAGCAGGTTCTCCATCTTTCTTCTGTATAGGTGAAATCTTGACATGGACTGATAAAGAAGTAGCACCTTTTTTTCTGCAGTTTCTGTTTACTCAACAATAATTTTACAGGTGAGTAAGCAGAAAAACACCCATTTTTTAATGGAAAATACAGTATATCTTTTCTTTGTCTTCTTTCCCTATTGGCAGTTAAGTGAGAATCTGTAATAAAGCTGTTTAGCGTTCTTAATCTGTGGCAGAGGAGTTGTAAGAAATCATATTACTGTATAATATTATCAGGAAATCTAAGGTTTTGTGGTTTTAAATTTTTTCGCCTGACCTTGTACGCCTGTGATACAAGCTCATTTTTTTGTTAAGGGTGGGTATTTACAGTTCACCTACATTTCTACTTCACTTTGTCAAGTTACAGTGGGTTGCTATTCTGACAGGAAGTAATCTCAAAGCTAAAGAGTTGTTTCTTTGATTTCCGTCGCTAGCAGTGGACCAAGCCATTTCATTTATATGATAACAAATGAGAGCTATAAGCTTTCATAAAAGAGGAAATTACAGAGTACTGCCATTTTTTCTGTGCAGGAGTTGCTCTTATTTAAATAGTTTCAAATTTATAGAGTAATGTAATTTTTCTGTCTCAACTCCAAATACATCCACAGAAAAAGTAAACAACCACGCAGAAATGCAAATCCACCACAAATAACGAAAAACTATCTAGAATATTAAATGAGATCATGTTATTGCAAATGTAGAAACAAGTCAAGTTAAATGTGCACAGGCCTAGTGGAATTAATAGGTATATACCTATTTATACCATCCAACATTTCTAGCCATGAATCTTTCTTTTGCAGATTCCCTTTCTATATCAAAGAAATACATGCAGTTCTCTTCTGAAAGAGACTGAATAAGGGACAGGGACCAAAAGAAAATTATCATTATGAACTATTTAAAATTAGAATCACAGAAATAGTGTGAAAATAATGAATATCCAGAAAATGTTCCAGCAAGAATGCTCAGGAAGCTAATACCCATGGTAAGGTATTTTTCAGACTGCAAGTTTTCAGACAACAGGGTTTTCCTAGAAAAAATTATGAAGAACACTGTTCCCAAAGTAGTCAAGTATATGCTGTTGACACAAAAGGAATTGCTTCTGAAACATCCTTTTATATGGATGTTTCAGAACATGCCTTGAATCACAGGAAAAGTATTAACATTGGAAAAGGGTAATGTAGATTACCATCCTGCTCCTGTATCAATACAATTATTAATACATTATTTTTTGCACTTTCACAAATAGAAATATTTCAAATCTAAAAAAAAATCCAAAAATCCTCTTCATTCTTTTGTCATAAGCTTTCTAAACTTCAGGAGAGGCTGAACATTAAGCTGGGTCTAGCTTTGTATGCCCCTGGATCTTTTGGGATCTCTAAGAATGCAAACCTGTTTTGCAGTGTACACTCCTCTTGCAGAACTTTTGTTTTGCAACCAACACTGACAGATGGTGACTTGTATCCCCATGGTCTCTGCAGAAAACTTGTTTTAGGTTGGTACCTCAACAGACATCAGCAAAATACCCACGAGCATGGGATGTTTTGGCTAATTTTCTAATTTTCCCCAACTGCATTTTAATTTAAAAAAAAAACAAAACAAAAAACGTTCCTTATGGGCCCAGGTGCCAGTCAGGTGAGAAGAAACAAGGGCCCTAATTCTGCCTTTAATTATATTTTTCTGTGTTATTTGACCTCAAAGCAGTTTCCTATACAAGGATCAAGGGTGCAGTTTAGCAGTATCAGAAGCAGACTGAAGATTTAAGTCTTCATTAAGTTCTCAGTCACTAAATCTGCCTGGCAAACTTTATGTCTTAATAAATTCAATTAAAAAAAAATAAAATAAAAGAATTCATTCCAGAAACACTGGTGTCTGCAGTCACTTGGCTTACTGTGATGCTTTTAAACATAAAGAATAAAAATATTTTCATTTGTAACAAAGGCCCTGTTGATCTGAAGATCAACCCCTCATCAAGATGCATAGGAGAATAAGAGTGCAGTGACATTTTTATAGTCAGTCTTCAGATAATAACTTCTTGAAGCATAAGATTATGCCATGATCAAGGGCCTTCAGTCCAGTGAAAGTTCAGGAAGAGTGCATGAATGTTAAAAAGATAGAAGTGCGATATTGAAGGAAGGTAGAAGAAAAGTGGAGAAAAGAGAAGCTGTAATGAGAAGAGGGAAAGAGAATGACAGATTTAAAAGGTGATTGGAACAACCTGGTAAAAGATCAATATTAGCTGAGGGAGAAAAAAAAGGAGGAAGAAGTAGTGATCTTATAAGAATTACTACTCTGAAGAGAAGCAAGATTAGGAAATTGTTTACTAAAAGATAAAAAATTAGTACTGAATCTTCATTCTATGAGAGTAAACCAGCTGTCAGGCAACTGTTATATACATATTCATCACAAAGAACATTAAATAAAAAAGGATTTGAAAACATACTGTAAATTTAGTGACTGTTGAAAGGAGTTGAACAGAAAACAATGCATTGTTTCCTTCAAAAAGTGCACTATTTATTCTCATATCAGCAAGTCACATCTGTCTACTAAAAGATCTAAGCATATTATTCAGAATAGGTAATTTTTTCCTAACTATTTTTCAAGGTTATAACCTGGAAATATTTTCTAACCTCTTCTCAGTGTTCATTTGCTTATTTTCAAGGTACATTTTCTCAGAGAATTCTGATCTTCATGCAGGATTATTTTTACAGAGGCACTTCAAACTCTGGTCACTCCTGCAACCTCAGTTTCTACTCATCCTCTTTGTAGGTGTGTTGGTCAGCAAGAAAGGCACACGAACATTAATGTTTATTAGTAAACTTTTTAGCAGAGAAATAGCTAAAATGGTCTAAGCTTTAAAACTCTCCAGTGCCAGCTGGAGAATCAGAAAATGTGTATGAGGCTTTAATTAACTGTAAAATCTGAAGTGAACTGCATTGCATGATACCTGGGGATTTCAGTGAAGAACGTACATATGTTCTCCCTGCTAATTGAAGATGAGCTGCATTTTAAGGGATTACATCCCCTGAGGTCACAGAGCCAGAGAGAGTGGAAGATAGGAGAAGAATTTTAAAGGCCTAAAGTAAACTTTCTGTTAATGGTCTGCCCTTTGCAAGCAAAGTATATTAACAGTTTATCTTTAAGCTGATTTACTATGTGCTGTGTAAATTTTATATGGAAATGGGAATGCAGCATAAAAAGGAAGTTTATATTTTTTCTTGCTATATATAAAATATAAAATTTGAAAGGCTTATAGTTCTGCGACAAAGTTCATACTTCATTTTTTTCATTAAGCACTGAGATATTTTTGTTCATTTCTTTTTAAAAGGTTATAGAAGCAGATTAAATGGAAAGTAGATTAATCCTGGCTGTAAACTCATCTACAGCATAATGGACAATTACAACACTCCAGTGGCCGGGTAGTACGGAATTGTCTCTTTGAAAGTTGCACAGAAGCCAGCAGGTTGCATGGGGATTTCACCTTGCAGAAAGGCCAAATTACAATGCCTTGTCCCAAAAGGGTTCTTAAAGCTCTGTGCTGGTATTGGCTGGGGTAGAGTTAATTTTCATCAGAGTGACTAGCATGGGGCTGTATTTTGGATTTGTGATGCACACAAGGTTAACAATACAGAGATGCTTTGGTTACTGCTCAGCTCTGAAAGGTTGTGATGATCAGGAGAGTTGCCTAAGGACTAGAAGAAACAAATATCACCCCTGTCTTCAAAAAATGGCAAGGAGGGAACTACCAGCCAGTTAGTCTCACCTCAAACCCTGGAAAGGTGATCAAGTGCCTCATTCTGGAGGCCATGTCTATCCACATGGATGACAAGAAGGTGATCAGAACCGGTCATCATGGATTCACTAAAGGTAAATCATGCTTGACCAGCCTGGTTTCCTTCTACAATGAAATGACTACCTGGGTGGATGAGGGGAGAGCAGTGGATACTTTCTACCTCAGCTTCAGCAAGGCTTTTGACATTGCCTGTCACAACATCCTCACAGGCAAACTCAAGAAGTGTGAACTTGATGAGTGGGCAGGAGGCAGACTGAGAACCGGCTGAACAACACATCCCAGAGGGTTGTAATCGGTGTCACAGGAACCAGCTGGAGACCTGTTGCTAGTGGTGTCCCCCAGGGCTCAATGCTGGGCCCAGTATTGTTTAACTTATAAATCAATAACTTGAATGAAGGGACAGAGGCCTCCTCAGCAAGTTTACTGATGACATAAAGCTGGGAGGAGTGGCCAATATCCCAGAGCACTGTGCAGCCCTTCAGAAAGACCTCAACAGGGTGGAGAGATGGACAGAGTGGAACCTTCTGAAATTCAGCAAAGGCAAATGCAGGGTTCTGCACCTGGAGAAGAATAACCCCAAGCACCAGGACAGGCTGGGGGCTGACCTGCTGGGGAGCAGCTCTGTGGAGAAGGACCTGGGGGTCCTGATGGACAACAAGCAGTGCGGAGGCCAAGAAGGCCAAGGGTATCCTGGAGTGCATTAAGTACAGCATTGCCAGCAGGTGGAGGGAGGTGATCCTGCCCCTCTGCTCAGCCCTGGAACAGCCCTTCCACTGGGCTTCTCAGTACAAGAGAGACATGGAGCTCCTGGAGCAGGTTCAGAGGAGGGTGACAAAGATGATTACAGGTGTAGGGCATCTCTCTACAGGAAAGGCTGAGAGAGTTCAGCCTTTTCAGTCTCGAGAAGACCCAACTGAGACGGGACCTCATCAATGTCTGTCAGTATCTGAAGGGAGGGTGTCAAAAGCATGGAACCAGGCTCTGCTCAGTGGTGTTGAGAAATAGAACAAGAGGCAGTGGGCAGAAACTGATGCACAGGAAGTTCCACCTGAATGTGAGGAAGAACTTCTTTACTGTGCAGGTAACCAAACACTGAGCAGATTGCCCAGAGAGGTTGTGGAATTCCCTTCACTGGAGATATTCAAGAACCATCTCAATGCAATCCTGTGTGATGAGCTCTAGGATGATTCTGCTTGAGCACAGAGGCTGGAATTACCCCCTGTAATCCCTTCAAACCTTACCTATTCTGTGATTCTGTGAATTCCACTGAGGAGCAAAGCCAGTATTGTGGATAGCAAAGCACTAGTATTTTAAATTTGCAGGAAAAGAAAATGTGTGAAGGGCCTGAGAAAATGTGAGTAAGTGGAGATTAAACTGAATTTAATCTTCTTTCTTGATTAAGTATATTGGGGAAGGGATATCAGGGAGAAAGAATTAGATGAAACAACCTAGAGAAATATTTCTCCAATGTTTCTTCAACTAGGAGGGTGGTGGTAGGTGGGCTGTTTGTCTGTATCCATGCATAACCACTGAATTTGGGTGTGTACCTGGTTCAGCTGTGTCTGTTACACAGAAATGTGTTGTGGATATGCAACGTTTTGCAAGGTGCAGGCAGTTCTAGTGCACAGTTGACAAAAGACAAGTGTGCATCTAGTGTGTACGTGGCTGCAGGAACCAGGTCATTGCTCAGTGTGCAGCATTTTTTGAAACGCCACAGTCAAATCACATGCACATTTGAGACACAACTTCCTTGTAGTTTCTAGGTGGAAATTGAATAGAACACAGACTAATAATTGAGTAAGATAAATGACTAAATATCTTTATTCACAATTCATTTTGAAAATAAGTAGCTAATAATTACTGCACCTTCATTTATGTCAGCAAAATAATTGCATTTTGTCTCACAGTTGAAACAGAATTTTGGAAATTATGTAGAAAATATTGCCTATACAATTTAAAGTAATATGTGGCTTCTGGAAAAAGAAGCAGCTTGTTAAGATAAAGCCACTCCCCATATTACCTGCTATTTCAAATGCTGTTATATTAACAAAGAAAAGATTGAGGAAAAGTGGAGAAACTGAGTGTCTCTGTTCAGCACATAAAATATTGAATACAATCTGAAAGAGAAGCTGCTTATATTTCCTTTGTATGAGGTATGTGAGACATAGAAGATGAACGCATAAAGTAGCTCATATTTAGCACAAGAACCTCTAAGGAGGTTAATGAGCTGACTTCTGTTAACTTTAGCAATGCCATGCAAGCACAGGATCTGGTCCCTAACATGTAAACTCGTATTTCTTGCATTCTTAATTATAAGTCAGAAAGACAAACAACATATCATGGACACTCCATGTACCCTATATATTACTGCTTTTATAAACACGTAAGAGTCACAACTATTCCCATCCACCTATCTTCCAGACTTTCTTACAGACATTGAAACTTTGATGTCACTAGTGTTTGTTCGAAATTATACTTTGCTCCTTGTAGTGCTATTGCTTTTTACCTTTTGCCTGTATAATTGTGGTTTGAAAGACAAAACCTCTGGTAAGTAAATCTAACTGTTAAAATAATGGTATCTTTTCTTTTTAAATTTTATATTAAATATATCTGGCACCTGCTCACTGGCTGGGTCTGTAATTACCTCTTTCATTTAAGTCTTACCTCTGGAGAAGGCTCAAGAGCTGTGTGTTAAGTTCAAGTGAGGCTTCTGTGGCATGGATGTGTAGTGTGCAGCTGAGTGCAGCACCGGGGCTTCTGCCTGACTGAAATCCCTGACTATGTTGAGACACGAATGTCTTTTGAAGCTAAAATCAAAAGGTCATTCAATGATCAAGGTGTTCATCATCCTCCCTCCAGTAACAGAACAGTGAGATCTCCTAGGGAGGTCTCCTCTGTCTTTTGTTCTCTTCTACCTTTGAACCACTCATAGGGACCTATCTGCCCTTCTTAGTTACAGAATAAATGTCTTGTTCTTTTCAGACATGCAGGGGTTTTGGTATGCAGCTTGCAGGGCCAGGAAAGCTAGACGCTGCTGTACTAGACGTGGAGTTTGGCAGTTGCTGAACTTGAGAGAATTTTTCATTCTTTGCATCCCATTTGGGGCAGGCAGGATATCCTTGAGCATCAATGATTCTGTCAGAAAACAAGGGCATATTTACATATCATTTGCATATTGTAAATAGTTGTGCTCTCCTCATGGATCCTGCATAAAAAACACACATCATCTGACATAATGTGCCAAACAGAAAAAAGTTTTCTTAAGTTTTATTAAAAGCCTGAATTTGTATTACATGTTGACATGCTAAACAGTGTTCTACAACCAAAAATGTTTTTCTCTAAGTATTTAGATTACAGCAATACTGCAATTATAATAAACAGTTAAACTTTACAGACACTGAGAGGGTACAATGCTTGCTATATTCCAAATCCTAGAACAAAGTTAGAAAAAAAAAATCCTATAAAGAATTTTATAAAAAGAACTTACAGGAATAGAAATTACAGTCCATTAAATCTTTTTCCTGTACATATTCCAATTTAATGGATCCATATGTATGTTCTCAGATACAAGAAATTAAGTCTTGAAGAATGCACTTAAAAGTAACATATCTAGACACTGATTAAAGATTAAAGTTAAGATCCTATATAATATTTCAGCTTTCAACCTCTCAAGAAAGTTCCTGATTGAATCTCCTTCAAAAAAATTTGTCTTCTAAATTTTCCTGTTGCATGCACAAATCCCTTGACTGTATCTGACCTCAGATAGCCCCCCTGCCAATGGTTGCACAGGATTCAGAAGCATGTGCTTGCAACACCTCACCAACTAACTCCACCTCTTTGCTGTAAAGATTGGGTGGAACTGTTGAGTATGTGTAGAGTCCTAGCAGGATAAAACGGTTGTGGGAACCCATTGCAATAGATTAAAATTAGCTTGATAAAGGTGATAAC
The DNA here is from genome assembly GCA_013400915.1 of Pardalotus punctatus. NCBI lineage: Eukaryota > Metazoa > Chordata > Aves > Passeriformes > Pardalotidae > Pardalotus > Pardalotus punctatus. Next base: position 188,470 of record VZTX01024986.1, on the reverse strand, counting down.
ATCCATATGGAAATGGTTCCTATGTTTTTTTAATTATTATTTTTTAGTTAAGGCTGTAGTAAAGACCAATTTTTTTCTCTCTTATGACAGAGCAGAATTTTTCTCTTTTGGCCACTTCTGCAAAGAACCAGTAATTCCAAAACTTGATCCTCATATTACTTCTATAAATAAAATAAAGGTGTGAGTAATTTTTAAAAAATCCTCTTTTTTGGTGTTGGTAGTTTTTATAATCAATACTCCTATAAATCATGTTTGCTGACTTTCTGCATTTATTTCAGTCTTGCCTAATGTTGATGTTCTGTAGTTCCATAATAGAATAGAGGGAGAAGAACTTAAGAAAACACAGTAAAAAGAAAAACTATTCCAGAAGAGTGCTAGGGCCAAATAGCAATGTGTAGGAAACTGAGGGAAATAAAGCAAGAATGCATGAAGAAAATTAAACAGACATGGGGGAAAAAAAACAGTATAAAAGAAACAAAAGTGAAATCCATTTTAAGAAAAATCCCATTAGAATTAAATGGAAAAACAACAAAACCAAAACAGCTTTTGAGTTCTGCTCATTTCCTACCTTCCTTATTCTTGACTGATATATGTTTTCTTTTTAGCTATAAGAAAAAAAAATTTTTTAATTAAGAAGAAAACAAAAATGAAAACAGAGTTTTTGAGACATTTGATTCCAATGCCTGAAGCCTTAAAGGAGGTACAACTGTCTCAGAAATCACCTCTGAAATCATATATGTTAGCAGTTATAACAGTGTAAGGAAAGAGATATATGTTCTGGAGAAAACAAGAAGCAGGATCACGACTCATAGTTTTAAAGGCAAAAGAGAGTTGCTGACATGAATTAAAAGGAAAAACAGATAAGGAACAACCATATTTCAAAGGTGAATTCACAGCCCTGACAGGAACAGGCAAGAAAGCCATTACTGGGAAAGTAGATTCATAGTGGGTAGGACACTGAAGGTGCCTTCCCTAGGTGAGGTAAGCCCCTCTGTTAACTTACAACTTGTTATCCTTAGTTTCTTGACAGCCCCAGAGGATTGACATCCTTGTCTTCCTATTTTCTGCTCTCCCTTGGTGCCTAGCATGCCTAACACAGTTATACTTTCTCCATTTTTTTTTCATTTTTTTTTCTTTTTAACCCAGAAAAAGCTCAGGTGTGGTCCTCTTCCTCTGAAAAAGATCTCTCTGTGCTCTTGATTCAGTCCCATCCCATTCTTCCTGCTGTGTTTTGTGACTTTTGTGTAAGGGCACCTCTTTTCTTCACTCCTTTCATCTTCTTTGCACCTTTCACCCATTTTCTTTGTAACTTTTAAGAAAGAAAAAAGAGGGGCTGAGTAAAGAGGCTAGACAAAACAATTTTATGACACCAAGTCTTCCTCAAAAGGCTATGATTTGAATTCCTTGATTTTTGGAAAGAACGGAGCCATCTACTGTTTTTGTTTTTTTTTTTTTTTTATGGCAATGTTATTGTCCAAGTATCTGCATAAAATCAAGGAGAAATATCTGTGGTGCTCTGAGACAGTAGAGTGAGAGACAACTGGTTTTCAGACTAATATATATAGTATTCTGCCCCATTCTGAGCTGCTGCTGAATTTTTACCACGGCCATATCAAAGGGAGTTGCTAATTGTTTTTAGCTATTGTCACCTTTTTCCTTCCATGTGCATGCATTTTTAATTCTGCAATCTTGTGCTATTGTTACTCACTAAGTAGTAACAAACACAGGTGAAGCGTGTTTTCTCTAGAAAGGAGATTTGGAATCTACCTTGTGCAGCTCCAATGCTGACCACTCTTTGGTACTGCCCACAGCAAGGACATAATGCTCGTTTCTTAGAGTATTCCTATTTCTGAGATTTTTCTTCAGCTCTAACTTGCATTCTTGCCCAAATATGCCTTGGAGAAGAAGACTTTTTTTCCCCTCTGCTCATGCCGGTTTGCCAGATTACAGTCATTCTCTGTAGTCTAGAGACTGTGACAGCACATTTTGTTTCCTCTCTTTGTTCAGCTCTTAAGTGCAATTACTCTCCAGTATGTAGAAAAAGGAAGTTTTCACACAGTTGGGATTCGCTCACTAAAAAAGCATTGAGAGAAATTTGAGGGAGAACAAAGCTTCTCCACTGTCACTACAAAACAGTTGATATTTTTCAAAATACTGCACTGTATGCTGATAACAGGCTAAATTTTAATCTACTCTCAAAACGAAGAAGAAAACAGGAATACGCTAAAAAAATGAGTAGTGAATATTGTCTGCTATCACTGTGAGGCCATTGCACTAAACAAGCAAAACACATCCCCTTGATTGTAGAGGTTGATTGAGACATTTTCCAGCTGCTTTGTTTGCATGCAAAGCACATCCTGGTTTTTCAAAGTGACTGAAAAAAAAAGACAAATTCAAAAATCTCATGGGATTTTTTTGAGAAAGCTTCTCTATATGACATGCAATGATAATGGATAAAGCAGCAATGAAAAAGATGGTCATGAATAGAAAGCAAGTGGTTTTGTATTTGTGATGTATGGATGATGATATGCATGTGTGAAGTATTGATTAGACTACATAATGTAGCTGTTGCACAAGCAGCTAGAATTTAAATATATGATTATATAAATCTGAAAGTGAACAACTATAAAAAAATCATCTCTGTGATGACTTCATTAAAATGAAATGTGTGGGTTTATTTATAACAACCAAACAAGCCCAGAGTACCAGTATTTGTACTCCATGAAGTTTCCTTTCCCTTGTCCTTGAGGCCTGGCTACTGGCCACTCGCTCCCTTCTCTTTCCCATGTCCTCTGTGAGATGCTGACCTTTGTCTGTCTCCTGTCTTCTGCTCTTGACATCCTACAGTCCCTACAAGCTTGTCCTCATGAGCAGACCCACTTGCTTCCCGGGAAAATTACAACTTCTTCCAAAGAAGAGGTCCTTCCATAATAGCTGCAAAGTCAGTAATAAAGTTGGCAGGCACTTCTGAAGACCGTCTAATCCAGCTCAGGATGGGGTCCAGTTGACTTTTGAATGTTTCCAATGATGGAAACTTCACAGTCACGCTGAATAAACTGTGCTTGAACACTCTACAAAATAATTTTCTCATGTTTAAAGGAACTTCTTGTATTTCAGTTGCACTTAAGAGCTGAGCAGAGAGGAAACAAACTGTGCTGTCACAATCTCTAGAATACAGGGAATCACTGTAATCTGGCAAACCACTGTAAAGACCTTATTCTTTAATCAGGTACGTTTACATATTGATAAAATCACCCTGCCATGAAACCTCACTACTCTAAATGAAGTATAACACCAATGGGAACCGGTAGGAACAACTGAGAATCAAATATACAGGCTATGAAACACTGGGTTTGGTTGTTTAGGTTTTGGTTTGTTTTTCTGTTTGGTTTTTGGGATTTTTTCCCCCCAAGTCCTTTAAAACACCCTGATGAAAAACCTTACCTAAAAATTTCAAATATAAATAATTAATTCCTTCACTAGCAGCCATGTGTCTGTCCACTCAGAGAAATCCTTTCCAATAAAGCTTTTAACTTCTTGATAAAAATCAGTTACAAAGTCTACCTGTGGTGTAATTCTAATTACAGTTAGAATTTCTAGAAACACTCCTTCACTTTCAGAAGACACAGATTTACTGCTTGTTTACCAAGGGAAATTATGCATAGAACCCTGATAGCATATACCAAAATAGCCCATGTTTAAACCATCTGATTAATGTAGTATCAGTAGTGCCAGTTAACCATTCCCTCAATCGTAATGTCCTTGGATAACTGAAGATCAGATAATTTTTCTGTAGGCTTCTCCTTCCTAACTTCAGATATCTCCAAAGGTCTTTGTTGTATCACACAGTGGGGTGTATATGCTGATCTTCAGCTGCTACTTCTTCTAAACATGACTAGACATAAACTGCAGGAATATGACCATGAACACTGAGCAACAGTCTCACAGAATGAAAAGCTTGTTATTCCATTTGTCATTTGATATGTCAGCAAGCAAAATCAGCCAACACTTTCTCCATTTCATGTGTAAAACTCTTACAAAAAAGTATTCAACGTGAGCATTTCTGTGGCTAAGGCATAAACATTTATACCAATATGACCAAGGTTTATAGTTATGGAGGACATGGTGAGAGATGAGTAAAAAATCCTGAATGCAAAAGATTGGGTTGGTGACCAAAGCCTACAGGAGGCTATTTTTACTCAAATGTAGAGACATTAATCTAATCATTTCAATCTCTGAACTGTCTTAATTTTACTTCAATCTGAGGAAACATCTTCTGGGAAAAAAATCTGTGGATGTCAAAGATGGTGTGAGCGCTTAATTTACAGAACTAGAGAAAAGGTTCATGTATATGCACAGGTAAACTCAGCTATGCAAGTTCTGCTGAAAGAAACCAATTTTGCAAAAGTTAATACTGAAAAAAGATGTGACGATATTATATCAACTCTTAAAGCCTCCATAGCTATTCCAAATGCAATAGAAATGCTAGTTTAAGATGGTTCCAGGTGCATGGTTCTGTTTTCAGACATGATCAGCTGATTACTCATCATCATCTGTTGCAAGCCAGCTGTCAGCTCACAGAGAGAGCATTGAAGTCAGTTTGGCTGAGCAAACAGAGTTATTTCTGAACTGAATGTCAATTGGTTTCCAAAGCAGTGAAAGTAATAAAAGCGGTGATGTCAGTACCAGCAATCAAGCTGCACAGAAAAGGTTTATTTCTTTGACCTAAATCATATTAAACCACAGCTTTGATTAACAATGAGACAATTTCTGCTTCACAGGCCCAGGCTTCTACTTATATATTAGGAAAAAACTGTGTTATTGGTGGATCAGAAAGAGAGGGGAATTGTTTGGGTTTTAAAAAAAAAAAAAAAAAGGACTTCATTTGTCTACTTTTATTGAAAAAAGAAAAATCCATTAACACATTAAATTCAATGTTTCTTTTACTTCCTCCCCCCCGCCATGGTTTTCACAGTAAAGGCATAAGAGTGCTAAAATACAACTATTTTGGAATACCTCAGCAGACAGAGGTGCATGAGTGTAACAGAGTATATATTCTGTAAATTCTGATTCATTTGGACACATATGCCTGTAGATCTTATTGGAGAATGACAGCTGTAGTGCTTTGTTCAGGAAATGCTGATCACACTGTAAATATACAGAGCAATTGTATGTTATTGCATAATAGGTAATCACATCCGTCACATTCATATTTGTCATTTCCAGAGAAGTTGCAGGTTGCCTAGAGTTGCTGTTAATTGGAAATGCCAGATATGGATAGAAAGTTCTCAAAATCTGCCTGGGAAAATTAATGTGTCAGGCAACTTAAACAGCACTTTTGAGTCTTGAGTAACTACAAGCAACATTGAAAGAAATACAAAAGCAGAAAGTTCAGAGGCTAAGAAAGAGTAAACTCTAAGTAATGAAACATTTCATTACTCTAAGTAATGAAAACAGTGCTGAAAATTTGAATCTATATGGGACTATTTAAGAACGAATTTCAGATTGAAAGGCATACAAAATTAATGCTCCCATAAAAAGACCCCCCAAACACACCAAATCAAAACAAAAAACTCATGACAAATGTCTTAAAATAATTTTTCAACTTCCTAATTTTGAGACAAACCTCATGATATAATCTGAGTAATGATTTTTTTAACCTCATGTAATAAGCTTCTTTGCCATTGAAAAAACAGAATATTTATTACTATCACATGCTCAAGGAGATGAACTTTGCTGATTAGCTTTCTAAAATTATGTACCAATATACTTATTTTGCCTTGAGCTGTTCTTGTCCACCACCATTTCAAAAGTCAAAAAAGAAAAAAAGAAAAAAACATTCATATCAAACAGGAGATACATAAACTATCATTAACCCTCTCCTGGTGCACTGAAAATCCATCAACACCAACAGGATACTGGTCAGACTTTGAAATATCATAATATTAAAAATCTGTAACCATTACTAAACGTGCTTTAAAAAAATATTGTGCCGGTGACCCAATCTTCTCTCTCTATGGAGAACAATGGGATTAGTTGGGCGGATTTTCCCCCTCGGAGAGGTGAGCCTGGGTGGGGGGGGGAGGAGGAGGAGGAGGCAAGGCTGGGGAATTCCCCACATTTCCCGCCTCTTAAATTGTCCTTCAGAGCTTTGGTTACACCCCTTTCCCTTCCCAGTTATCAGTTGCTGGAAAGTGCTTCGTTCTTTGTACCCCCATTGATTCGTTTAAATGTACCCCTCCCCTTGTTTCACTTTATTGGACATTTGTGGTTATGCAATTCCCCCCCTTTGGCTAGTCTGTTGTTCCTCCCCTTGGACTTCCCCTTTCTGCACCCCTTAAAACCCTCTGCAATGGTCCTTTCTTTGTTCTGTTGCTCGCCCTCATGGTGTCGTAGTTCTCCTGCTGGGGAATAAAGGCTTGGTTTCCGTGGTAATGAACCTTTCCTGACTTTATCCCTGCGGCATCACTACATTGTTATCACCTGCTGCCAACCCCAGCTGGGGTCTCTGCGAATGGCTCTTGGCTTGTGAGCGAGAGCTGCCACCGGATTACAAGGGGCGCAAAGAGCGGTCTCCGCAGAGGCACGCGTGTTCTCGTCGCGCACTGATCACGGGGTGGTCTGATGGGCAGCGACAAAAAAAAATATATCTCCTAACATTTTTCGCTTAGGTTGAACAACCATCTGGCTGTCATCTTAATCGCTTGACCTAATTGCAAGGTGGTCATTTGGCATATGTTTCAAAGTGATACTCAGGTAGACGAGGTCACCAAGAAAAGCATCTGTTTCATATCACNTGGGGAATAAAGGCTTGGTTTCCGTGGTAATGAACCTTTCCTGACTTTATCCCTGCGGCATCACTACATTGTTATCACCTGCTGCCAGCCCCAGCTGGGGTCTCTGCGAATGGCTCTTGGCTTGTGAGCAAGAGCTGCCACCGGATTACAAGGGGCGCAAAGAGCGGTCTCCGCAGAGGCACGCGTGTTCTCGTCGCGCACTGATCACGGGGTGGTCTGATGGGCAGCGACAAAAAAAAATATATCTCCTAACATTTTTCGCTTAGGTTGAACAACCATCTGGCTGTCATCTTAATCGCTTGACCTAATTGCAAGGTGGTCATTTGGCATATGTTTCAAAGTGATACTCAGGTAGACGAGGTCACCAAGAAAAGCATCTGTTTCATATCACAAATAATAATTAAAAAATTAAAGCAGTGAGGTACCCCTGGGATTTGTGTGGAGTCCTGTGTTAAAATTTCACAATCTGAATGAAGGTATGATTACACTTAATTTTCATGCTTCTGAAGAAATTTAATTGCTTTCTAACTACTGTTGAATCGTTCCTGTAGAATCCCTACAGACTGCTTAGCCAAAACAAATATTTTTCACTAGTCTATTGCCATAAATACAAGAAGCAATGGCTTTTTTTAGAGACTAGAAAAAAAAAATCCTGCATGGATATCTAAATGCCCTTATGGCAAAAAGTGCTTGAGAAATTCCTTGCTTCTGATAATTTCACGTATGGTGGTTATTCTAAAATGCAGTTGAGTAAAGTTGCATTGAGAAATGGCAACAAGTGGTCACTAAAAACATTTGTCATGTTAAATGTCAGATAATTGTTCTGGCAATTAAAAAAAAATTATTTGAGTCTGGGTTTTTTTTTTTTTTGGTTTGAGATTTTTTCAGATCAGAAGGGGCATCTTTCAGTTTTGCCTCAAACAGTTGTAAAATTGTTATAAGAAGAGTAAAATGAAATTAAGGGTGAAAACTAAAATCAATTTATTTCAATTTTATCTTGATTCTTGTTTTGTCTAAATGCACAACAGAGCAAGATTTAGTAAATTCATGTAGCATTTGGATGTCAACAAAATTTCATTTTTAAATTAAAATGATGTTTGAATAGACATAATTTATCTAGAACAAATAATTAAGAAAATAAATAAGTTATAGTGGCAATTGCTATTTGGAGTAAGTGTTGGTTTTCACGGCTCTGTGTCTTTTTACAGTTTACAGGATTTACTTCTGGGAAAGGCACAGAAAAATTCACAATGGGCATCTATAGTTGAACTTAGTTGAAGCTGCTTCTCTGGCAGTCAGAAGGCAGGGCACAACTTGAATCACAGGAATTTAGGGAATTCAGTTTTCACTCAATCTTATATGACTTTGGAAATTTTAATAAACTCATAGCATGTATTTCAGGGGTATAGGTATACTGTTAAATTTTGTTGGTCTAATGAAATTTTATGGTAGAAAGTTCTACAAAGTAATTATGTGCCACAAGCACACATTTTTTAAAAAGTTCTGAAGGATGAACTTAACTGAAATGTTTTATTATTACTATTCTAGGAGAGCAAGATTCCATTTATGTTCTTGAAATTGTCTGTTTTTGCTTATTTCCTGTCCTGTTTCAAATCAAATTATTCAGTCATTTTATTTGCTTTTTATGTGGCAGTTCTTATCAAGCCTCTGATACAATCACGTTATTTCTATTATTTGAATACATATATTTAAGTTACAAAATAATATGCAGCATTCTGAGAGGGAATATGCTATTGTTTTCTATGTTATACATAATGTAAACTGTATTCAGACTTATTTATTTATTCCCCATTTTAGCTTTTGTCTGTTTTTCGTAAATCCTTCTGTGGTTCATTTCCACCATTGCAGAGTGTGAAAATATTTTTGCTGAGCAATATAGACAGGAACACTGGTAATTGTTTTGATATATTTAAAATTCAATATATGAATGTCAATTTTTTTCTCTCAGCTGGATGCTTTCTTGCATTTAATGAACAGAAAAATTCATATGCCAGCATTTTCCCATTTCTCCAGCTTTATCACATCCACTAATATCTTCTTGTTTCTATTAAATGGATGCATACCAGTCAATTTTCATTAGAGAAGTCAATTTCATGATAATTTTCCGATGATGACACTGAATTAGAGCATATATGTATTTTCATATTACATCTGAATTTATTTGTGCTGTTTCACATCAATGAAAGGATTGTAGTCAGCTACATCACCATAGGACTCTGAGAAGCTCAAGGACTCAATATCTTTCCTATGGTGGATGGCATTTTGGTCTATGCTTTGCTAGATGGTTTTGATACTAGAGTTCTTTTTTTTTATTTGCAGAAGTAAACATGAGGTAGAGAACAAAGAATGATTTGGAATGGTAAAAATAAATTATTGCAGCTTATTAACAGCCTCTCCAAGGAGAAAATGTCATGTTTGTTTTCAGCTTTCCCACTGAGCTTGGGAATGTTTAAGAAGCTAAGCACATAATTTTGGATACCATTGCCCAAGGAAGAAAACTTCATGTGCCAACCATGTAATCAAGCCCAATTTTTTTTTTTTCTGTAGTTTTCCTCTTATTGAACCATATTGAACTAACCAGTGAGTGAGTAATGTAAAAAGCAGATACTCTTGAAATTGCTACTGGGGGCACAGGAAACTGTCATAAATTCAGGAATCAAGATGTTTTAGAATTTGTATATTTTCTAAAAGTTAATTTAGGAAGATTTTTTAAAGATTTTTTTAACACCAGTTATTTACAGCTTAAGTGGTAGGCATATCACAAAACTAACTTATACCAAGAAGGTAACATAACATATATCTTAAGAAGATTCATGGTTCCAGGCTATGCAGAATAAAAAGTATATAGGCTATCTTCAGTCTTCAAAATCTTTACATTGCCAGGAAATAAATAGGTTTTAGCTATTGGGAATAAAGTCAAGATTCTATCTTATCTAGGCTTCCATTTCACATGTCATTTTTCAGAGTTGTATTTTTCTCAACAAAAGGTACCCATCACTCCTCCGGGAGTGCTGGGAAAAAGCAGAAGGTGAGTCATTGGTGTTTGGACAGTGTATACCCCAGAGTCCAAAGGCATGTGTCTTCTCATTCCATACTGCATGTGTGAGACACCAGTCAATTGTTGCCATGGTTACAGTACTACTCAATGGCTCAGTTTTTCTGCATATTTTCTGCCCACATTTTGTAGTAGTACGTGGACCATTACTGCTGTGGTGTTTATGAAAGAAAACAAATAGCAGACAGTATCATGTTGCTATGTAAAGAATATTTCAAGTATGTCTACTATTTTAAAGAAAATATCTTAGTCATTTAGTGCAGTCATTTAGTCATTTAGAGCTAATTTTTCCACCTTTGGAGACATCTCACTAAATGGAGCATAAGTTTCCACTCACCGTCCAGAATAATACATAGGAGGTAGATCTCCATGAATCTTCTAGAGCAAAAAATCAATGCAACACTGGATTTAGATACATTATGGTTTGAACATGAAAAACATCCACTTTTTTAAACTTTGCAATTTTTACTGAAGTTTAATTTATCTGGATAGACATGGAGCAGGCTTGACCTAGACCAAAAAAATCAAGCAGAAAGGTTTTGTGGATATCGTCAGAGACTGGAGCAGTGTCAAAGATCATAAAAGTCAGTACTTGCTTATTCTAGTCTGGATGGGTAGATAGTTTTCCATATTGAGGCATCTAGCCTTGGTAGAAGAGCTAACAGCCCTGGAAACAGTGAGTGAATTATGCACAGGCTGACTATGGTCCTACACGTCAAGAGAAGCCCCTGGATAATTTTTCCTGATATTTCAGACTATGGACACACGTAAGGGTTAGCATCTTAGACACCAGTCAGTGAAGGACAAAGTCTTAAAATGTTGGTATAAACCTAAAGAACAGAACTTCTGCATCAGTAACTCTGTCGAATACATATAAGTGAAAAGGCATACTTGTTGTACAAGCTGTCATACAAACCCACATTTTCTAATGTATTTTATTTAATCTAGATGTAATCCTCTTACTTAGTTCTCCCCATGGATGCTTCCCTTCTATTATTTTTGTTCTCATGGCTGGAACAAACTAAATTCTTACATCTATTTCTTCTTTCCTTTGGACTTAGAAAAGGAACCATTTTCTTTCAGAGGCAGACTATTATATTTTAAAACATATATTTCCTTCTCTGAGTGCTTTATGCAGAAAAGCTGAGCCTGCGGGATAAGAACCAGATGGAAAAAAAGTTTGGTAAGCTTTTCCTGCCTTAACATTCAGTAGATATTCAGACAATTTTGATGAATTTGCACAGCTATAGGGAACAACATATATTATGATGTAAATGCCATCAATATGACATATGCTTAAAGTTCTGTGTATAAATAAATAAAACATATAGAAAAGCCTGCTGCTTACCCCAGCTGTTTATTTCTCACTGTGTATAAATGCCAGAGAAAAAAAGCAAAAATCCCAAAACCAAATCAAACCAAAAAACCCTGACTTGTTTTTGCAGTGTTTTCATATTGAGTTTTGAGTCATAAAGCAATAAGTAATCTTAAATCAAAATTGCTAGCTGCATTCAGGTCAAGTCCTATGAGGAAATTTCTGCATTTTTGTTGAAAATATGTGGAACATTTTACATCAAACTGACAGAAAATTACACCTTCTTTGAAGATTGAATTCCAACTGAAATAAAATATATTTTGCTAGGATCTTTTAAGAAACTCTTGATAATCCATGGGTCAATCCATACAGGTATTCAATACCTTATTGGGGCCAATGGAAAAAGCTTCAGGTGACATCCATGAGTTCTTCATCAGTTGTCAAACATCAATTTACTTTACAAGTGATTCAATGACCAAAAAAACCCACCAACTGAAGTAGAAAGTAGGGAATTGCTAAAAAGATAGTTGAGAGCTAGCAACCTCAGAGTCTCTGGTACAATACCTGGGGACTGGTAAAAGCATTGGCTTGTCTTGACATTCAGCTTGCCAGTGACCAGAGAGAAGGAAATAACCTGAACTGTGATCAATGTACTGTGGCGAAGCATTTGATGTGATTGTGTTTTCGTAATTGTAACTGTTTACTGAAAGAGAAAGGTGTTAAAATCATAAAGCAGTAGAAAATCTAAATAGCTAGAAAAAAGTTCTACTCCACTACAGAATTCCAGTTTACTATGCTGCATGTTATATAGTTCTGTTTACTTAAAAAAAAAAATCTTTATTTTCACAGAGATTTAAATCACCAGATTTATTTTGGAGAAATGAGAGTTGATGTCTGATTTAATTCCCCAAGCAAAATTTTGCTTTCACTGAAACAGGGTCTTTCTAGATGAAAACATGGCAGGGCCTAACTTTTGTGGTTTTTGGTAATGCATCCAAGTCACACAAATAAGAAAAATGCTAAATGAATTGTACTTGTAATATATTCCAAAGCATTTGATATTTAATTTCCTCTATTTTAGTGCCAGAGATGTCCAGTATATATCCTATTTACACAAATAGGAGTAGACGTATATTTGCAATACACATTGAAAATACCAATGAATTCTAAATCCTCAATCTATGATTATCAGTTTTATTCTGTGAATAACCAGGATGAACAAATTTTGATCTCAATTCTGTGAAAATCTGTAAATTAATGGTTTGGCTAGGTTTTGAAACATTTGCATCTATGGAAACTCTTCATCATAACCATTCCCTGGGAAAATTGCCTTTAAAATTACACTAAAAAGCACAGAACAAAAATATGGCCGAAACGGAATGCTCTGCAGTGGCTGCTGCTAAAATTCCTTTGTCTGAGTGGTGGATCTTATTGCCTTTGAATAATACATTCATCATACGGAATAATGCAACAGAGTTGAAGGGTAGGTCATGGCTCACCTTTTCTTGGGGCTATGTGCATTCCCTTAGAATTAGTAAGCATGAATCTTTGCATTTCAAATAATTTTAGTATTAAGTGGAGCTAATGCTTTTATTATTGCAAGCTTTCTTTGAAGAATTAAAATCCTTTTCCATATTTCACATATTTCAGAAAACATTATGTGGAGCCGTTAAAACTCCCGCTTTATAAAGGGGATACAGTTTTCTTTGCAGTTTTTAATATTAGCATTGGGTTCTTGATGGATTTTGTTATTCATTGGCTTGCTGTCATGTGATCTCAAAACAGAGCCATAGGTCTGTGTGCATAATGCAAAGGAATAATTAATTTTCATTAAAAATTTAATTTGCATTTATATCTCTAGAACAAACATTAATCGAGGCTGGTTAACATGTGGAAGGTACATTTGATGCTTGTTTTGTGAGACATGGCATAGGGAGGGCTGGTTTGGGTTATTGGTTTTGTTATTAAAGTCAGAATTTGCACAGTGAAAAGAGGTGAGTTTTGTCTTCTAAGTCACCCATATTGAAAGGGTTTACTTTCATCCTTTTCAGTTGCTTATTTTTCTGCCCCTGCTTCTTTCCAACAAACAGTGAATTTGAAATTTAAGAAGCAGATAAAAAAGTTGTAGTTCTTCTATTTTGAAATGCAGTTACTGCAATCTATAACCACACCATAATTAGGAAAATCAGTATTCTAATTCCCTAATCTTTCGAGGAATTTGGGCTCCATATAAATTTCCTGGAGAAAATAGTGAGCTGTTTATATCAAAATTGAGGGTTCAGCACTTTTCAGCAAAGGGGACACAGCATGCTGCCCAAAATCTGGGCGTTAATGCCTAAGATCTTCACGGCTGATTGCCTTCAGAAAAAGATTTGAAGTGACTGACCCTTTTTTTCCAAGAAAAATTCTACATTAGTCATTCTTCATTGCAGCCACATGCATGTGCCTAGACTTTGTTTATTTTTAAGTTTTCTCTTTCTTCTTTGATCATCTTTACTTCACAGTGATATACTCATTAGTACCATACTGTGGAGATGGTTAGGGGAATGGAGCCTGTGATAGATGGGGAGAGGAAAAGAAAAATGGATTTATTTAGTACAGAGGTGATGTGACTAGGGAGGAGAAGATCGAATTGCTACAATCGACCGCATTATGAGTTGCTATAAAGACTAAAGCAACAGACTTCAGACATCAGTTTCAAAAGGCAAATTCCATTGAGATGTATGTATTGGATTTGCAGGGTGGGTTTTAGTGGCAGGGGGACTTTAGGGGTGTCTTCTGTGAGGGGCTGCCTGAGGCTGCTGCTGTGTTCAATGGAGGCAATGTTGGTGGGTCCAGGTTGGACTCACTGCTGGCCAAGGTCAAATCAGCCATTGTCAGTGGTGGTGCCTCTGTGATGACACATGTAAGAAGGGAAAAAAATCTGTGCAACAAACTGCATCTGGAGAGCGGAGTATGTGAAAGAAAAGGCCCTGCAGACACTAAAATAAGTGCAGAAGGAGGGGAGGAGGTTCTCCAGGCACTGGAGCTGAGATTCCCCTGCAGCCCCTGGTGCAGCCCCTGGTGCAGACCATGGTGAAGCAGCTGTGCCCCTGCAGCCCCTGGAGGTCAATGGGGATGCAGAGATCCACCTGCAGCCCATGGGAAGGACCAATGCTGAAGAAGTCCATGGGGGACTGTCTCCACTGGAAGGGACTCAATGCTGCAGCAGGGGAAGAGTGTGAGGGTTCTCCCCATGAAGAGGAAGGAGCAGCAGAGATAATATGCAATGAACTGACCACAACCCCCATTTCCTACCTCACTGCACCTCTCAGAGGGAGAAATAAATATTTAGAATAAAGTTGAGTCTGGGAAGAAGGGAAGGGTGAGGGGAAGGTTTTTTTTTAAAGATTTGGTTTTATTTCTCATTGTCCTACTCTGATTTGATTGGTAAAAAAGTAAAATATTTTTTCCTTAATTCATAGACTCATGAATCATTTAGGTTGGAAAGGACCTTTAAGATCCTTAAGTCCAATTGTTAATCCAGCCCTGCCAAGTCCATCACTAAGCCATGTCCCTATGTGACATATCTCAGTGTTTTTTTGATACCTCCAGGGATGGTGACCCCACCACTTCCCCAGGTAGCCTGTTCTAACACTAGACAACATTTTTGTTATTATTCTTCCTAATGTTCAATTTGAGGCAATTTCCTCTTGTTCTGGCACTTGTCACTTGAAAGACATGATGGACCTCCATCTCCCGGGAAGCTTCTTTCATGTAGTTTTAGAAAGCAAGTCTGTTTTGCCCATGATGGCAACTAGTGAGGGATCTCTCCTTGCCCTTATCTTGACCCATGAGCCTTTTGTTACAGTTTTTTGTCCTTGTGCAGCTGATAGAGTAGCTTTCTTAAGTACCTAGCATCTGGTCAGGGTCAACAAGCCAAACCACCACAAGCCAAAAAATAGACACCATGAAAGTGGTTAAGGACTAGTACAAGAGCCCAGAAAGTTAATGAAATCTCAATCCTTGAAGCTTTTTGTATTTCAACTGAGGTCAGTCTTCAACAATTCAAGCTAATTTTGAAGTTAGCACTGCTTTGAACAGGGGATAGATTAGGTGGTCCAGAGGTAGTTTATGCTATGATTTCTTATAGTCACATTTGCAGAATTCATCATGGATTGAATTTCTGAGCATTTCCATTATGCCAGCTAACAACAATCCTTCCAATGCCCCATGATAAATAAATATATGTGTATGTATATAAGTATGTGTGTGTGTATGTGTGTGTGTGTGTGTGTGTGCATTTCAAATCAAATAAGCTTTCTTCACAAAGAAAAATTAATTAGATTTATTTTGTGTTGAGTGGCCAGCAGAGATACTACTTTGGAGAATGGAATTTCAATGTTTCTGTAAATAAAGGATAAAAGAGCTACATTCCAGTGTGGATGTCAGTGAGGGTGACTACTACATGACTTTTTAATGTGGAGTCTAAGGCTTTAGAACTAGCTTGCCATGGAGACTTGTGAACCATTGTTCTGGCATAAGGAAGGAAACAGAGGAAGAGACATATTTTGCCCCTTTGCGTAGCAAAGCAAATGCACACAAGATAAAAGTGGGCCATGGTCTTGGCCTATTTTCAAGCTCTGGTGATACTTCATATTGAACTCGGAGCAACTTTTATTATTTTCTTTCAAATGATTATTGAAAAGAATGTGTTTCTCCCCAAACCAATCTATATCATATAAGGTTGATGTCAGTTGCATTCAAGTATTAAGAGTTGAATCTTCCTATTAAAAGTTTCTACCACTTGGGACCACACATGAGCTGTATCAAATTCAGGATCAAAGCTGGTATAAGGTCACATTTAAGAGATTACAATTACAGTCTTTTCCTTCCTGCTTTCTTGATATTATAGGTATCAATTTATATTCATGTCAGCCTACAACTCAAGTCTTACAGCTCTAAAACCCATGGTGGATTCTGTCAGCATGTCTCCTGAAAGGGCGAAAAGAGACTGAGTACTTTGATATCTCAGATGAGACATGTCAAGTTCTCCTAGCTACTTACAAACATCTGCATGTTTCTTGTATCTACTTTACAAGCAGATACCATGCATTTTGTCTATAGATAATGTCAATTGACAATACTTTAATTCTCTTCTACTGAGGGAGAAATGTTTAGAGATACAGAAATCCCAAACTAGGTATTTCAAGAGAGAATAATAAAATGTTAGCCTTATATAGAAAAGAATCAGCAGCACAGGATGTTTTCTTTTAGAAATCCTTGACAAATGCCTTGTAACCATAGAAATTATTTCGGAGACAGCAGAAGTAGCTAAAATAGATTAAATTAATGTGCTAGGCTCACTTTCTCACAGCATGCTTCACTGTAATTGATTATACTATAGCCAAACTAAAATTACTAATATCAGTGCAGATAGAAGAAAATTAATATTTAATAAACTCTTTTGTTCAGTTGCAATAAATTAGCTTATTGGAATAAGCTATAATTTGCGATAAGCATTTAAAGAATTTTTTCTACCTGGAACACTTTTTGCAGAACCTGTAAGTATGAAAAAAAATAAGAAAAAATAATTTAACAGAAAAGAATAATTAATTATTGTTAATTATTGCAAACTTGTATTCATTATTTACTTATAAGCATTCAGTAATTTATTTGGTTTGAAAAATAGATGTCACCTGAGTAATAATTTAAACTTGATCTTGCAGCTGTAGAGGGTCTTTAAATAGATTGGTTTTAGAAGAGACAAATCCCCAAACCAATACCTCTTTGTTTTCTACTGTAAAATGGGAGAGAATTAGTCAATAAAAGCCTGTAATTGTGATTAATGCCTATAGATGAGCAAAAATCTATGATTCCAGAGAATACAGAAGATATTATTTGGAGGTAGTCTTAATCGAATAAATTCATATGTGTCCCATACTATAATTAAAAGTTGGAATAATTAATAAAATAAATAATTTTGACAAGGTAGATCTAGTGTCCAATAATAATAGGAAAATTGGAACACAATACTGGAAAACCTGAGCAGCTGATAAACGTAAAAAAGAATTCCACCAAAAGGCATATTACCTGGAAAATGGTATAAACAGCAGAGGAAAGAAAGCAACTTCATGCCAGAGAAAAATCAAGCTGATGCTTTTACTTCTCAGAAGACTTTTTCTTGTATTCTACTTTACATTCTTCTGAGTAACTACTCATCAATTTAAGGTTTATTTCCATTTCTGGAGATACTGTTCTCTGCTTGATTTCTCAGTGTAATATCAAGGGAATAATGAGACAGATAGGAGCAAGCATATGAACAACAAACACATGCTTTACCAGGTTCCTTGAATTTCTTACCCTTTTTTGTTTGTTTAAAAATGCCCACCACCAACCACCCACCCACACCCATCAGGTTCACATTACACAAGAATTCCAACTCTTTTGAAAGATATAAAAAGAATTTGCTTACAATTATTCTACTTTCACACATTGGCATATAACCAAGTAAGGATTTTTGCTAAGAGCTGTCCACTGAGAAATGTTGAAACAACATCTAGATGGCTAAACAAATGCTACCTATAAAAGCTGCCACCATTTCACTAAATGAATAGTTGTACCTGTTTCATCATTAATGAAATCACTCTGGTTTATTTCCCAAAGCATTTTCATTTTAGTACTTAGTTATGATTTCTTATTTTTTTCTTTTTTCCTAGAAATATCTCTTTAGCATAGCTCAGTTTTTTGTTTTTCTTTCTATTCTGTTGAAAAATAAAATCTGAATTGTCAATTTACTCATTTGATTTGTTTTTACCTATTTTTGAAAAATAAGGAATTATTTATATCATGTACCACATGTGCCTCCTAAAACTGTGGAAGAGATCATCTTTATGGTGGAAACATTTTATTGCATATAGAATTTGCATGTGTGGAACTCTCTGCAGACATGTTTTATTCTCTGTTCTTTGTTCTTCAAGGACATTTAGTCTGTCTCTAGATCAGGACATCCAGAATAGCTTTTCCCTACCAAACCTGGGTTTGCAAGTTGGTTTGCCCTGTACTAAGACACTGTGTCCTGGGTAATGAGGGAAGCAGCCATGCCTAAATAAATTGCATGCTTGATACAAGAGTATAACAATTAGTGCAGTCAATCGGAATAAAACCAGCCGTACAGTGTGAAAAGAAACTATATTTATTATGAAGTGCATCAAACAACAATTTGAAGAATTTGCTGCAGTGTTCATGAGAGCTATTTTTAAAACAACACATGATTTAGAGACACTGAAAAGTAATTATGATTCAAAAAAGTAATTTTAATTGAAGATATTCTGCTGAGGTGTAGTGTGGTCTGTAATAAACTTGCATAAAGGAAAAAAAATTGTTCAACTAAATAAGGAAGGTATACTCTTCATGAGGGTAGAAAGTATTCCAGTTAAAAGTGGAATAAAATGGAAGCATTTTTGTGATGTGAAGAGGATGTGCTGTAGAAGTCATAAGAGACATGGAATTTTGCAATAATTTTTTTTCAGAAATTAGATGAATAAAGGTCTGAGGTTCTAAAGGAAAATGTGATTTTATCATGGAGCTGCTCCTTTTGTTTGATTGAACAGATTACAAGTTAGGGAGGCTATACATTCCTTATACCACCATTTAAATATTTTGTGATATAAAAGCCTAAAATGACAGCAAGGAGAGGATTACATCTCTTTGGATGGGCAAATTAGTTTTGAAAATATTGGAATTCATCTTGATGTTTTTTGTGGTGGTGGTAGTATTACTAATACCTGAAAAATCAACATCATAACCACTCAAAAGCCACAGTATGGAAAGAGGATCTAAAATGTCAAAGAAATTAAAAACTGCATTGTGAAATAGACTTAAAATACAATAGTCCTGATATTATGGGGATTTAAATGAAGGGAAAGAATGGAAGAGGAGACAATAAGTCTTAAGATCCTGCTTTGGGTCCTTACACATTAGTTGTTTTTGAAAATGATATGCTCCACTTAAAGTTAATTACGTAACTGGGGAAAGGAAAGCAGAGTTATTGATGCGTACAGCATAAGAGCATGGAACAATCATGCGGACACCTTGCCTTTCTGATACTGATGCAATCAAGTATCCACTCAGACTCCAGACAACATTACTAGTGAAAAAAACTCACTGAATACTTCTTACAGTACTTTTTTGGGGAAAAAAATGAATCATCTACAGAGAAATAACTAGATAAGAGTACATCCCATGGATTCATCTGTGAGCAGCCACCCCACTAACCTAAACGTGTGACCTTCTACATGAAATCAAAAGCATGGCAAATCAGAAGGTAGGTACTGACATGATTTTAGTAAGTGAAACACAAATGTCTAAATGTGTAGCATATCTGGTACTGTGTATTTTTAAATGGCAAACACTGCAAAAAATTATACAATCCAGCACAGTGAAAAAACATTAGATTTCTCTCTGTGGATTTCTTATGGAAGTTAAAAAATAACAGGTTTGACACTTATAAACAAAGTTTCGTTCTCTTCCCCCACCATGCCATTTTTCTCTCAATAAGTGAAATTCTAGTAAAATTTAATGAGATGTTCATTGTTTGTGATAAAAATTGATTAAATATTAGAAATGGAAGAGATACAGACAAAGGAAGAGAGGTATTTACATTCACTGTATCTCAGGACTAATTTCGTTTGTAATAAGCTGATATAAGCTCTAAAATCTGTTTGTAAACAGTAGCATTGGAAAAAAAAGTTCCTTCGACTTCATTATTTCAGATAGGGACTACTTTGTGCCTATGGTCTATATGGCAGTCACTCTAGAATTTCAGAAGTCGCTTGAGGACAGAAAGGAAAATTGCAAGGTTCACCATGCAAGAGACCAAATTACCACTGCTGTAGAACAGAGGGTATGTATTAAACTTTCATAATGATCCTGCTCGTACAGCAGCTCCATACAGTTCCTCCAGTTCCATACAGCATTTTTGTAATACCATGCATCTTTACTGGTGCCATTTGTCCTTAGTGTAAAAAGTAAGACAAAGTTTCAAGAGAAATGTTTTCCAAAGATTTGGAGTATTGAAAAAAAAAATGCTGTCATTTATATTTATGAAAGGCCTTATTAGATTTCCAATGTGTTGAGTGGCAGTATTTTGTACAAAGACTCCTTTTAATTTAGCTAGGTCTGTTCTATTTATTTAAAAGGTTGGCATTTAAAAAGATAATAAAATTAAAAATCCTGTGGGAAATAGAGTTGCATGCAGAGAAGAACCCCTGTAGTACAAATTAAATTGACTACCATTATACAAATAAAGTAGATAATTTAGAAATTTGTATCTGCATGAAATTGCAAGGAGTTAATTATAAGTCAGAACCTGAGGAAAATAGAAATAATTTACTTACGCTGAGAAAATAAAATTATATTTTAGCAAATAAAAACCAAAACAATGGGGGACAGACTTTTTTTTTTTTTTACTCCTTGAAAAATGCTGTTCTTTTAATTTATATCTATGTGTCTTTCAAAGGGAGGGTTTTTTTGGGGTTGCTTCTCAAAGTTAAGCATTAAATATTTAAATATGATATAAAAAAAGAGAAGGAAAAACCAGGAAAATGCTACAAAACAAAATAAACCCAAGGTCCTGAAGTGGAGGTGACTGATTATTTGAGAAGTATTTAAGCTGTAAATGAACAGAGATTCATTAATTTTAGTTTCAAGGGAGATTATTTCTTGAGGTAGGATCAACATACGCGATCCAAATACTTCATCTTTTGCCTACATAAAAATGGTGGGTTTCATTTACACCTTTACATTAACCAAAAGAATTGAAAAGCAATGTAATAAAAGCTGGACTGACAACTTGAGAAGAAAATTGTCATTCTTCCTGTAAAAATTCAAACAGAGAAGAGCCTGATTTCTCATTTCACATTTATTCACAGGGATGGTGACAAGCCAGGTTTTTCAGTGTGGTATTTCTGTCATCTGATAAGATAGCAGGCGTTAGAGTTTGCTGTTACTGGTGATTGCAGTCAGGACCTGGCAGTATTTGGATGTGTTTAGAGAAGGCAAGGTTCATAACCCCATTCTGTCAGTCATTGACCTGCAGGTGCAGGAGGTGTTAAGAAAACAGGGCTTTGTTATTAGTGCTGAGTACATTGTTGTTTTAGGCAATGTTTTGTAGCATCAAAGATTGGTGGGGGGGAAGAAAGACTGTCACTGTTTTTGGTGCTGGAAGGTTTAGAATGTTAATACTTATGTGCTTTGAATAGTTTATAGTTCTCAGAGGAATTTCAAGAAAAATTTATAGAATATTCAGTGGACTGAAAGCCAGTAGTTGGGTTTTTATGCACTACTCACACAATATGTTGAGTTTCAGCTTCAAAAAAGCCAATCGAAACAATAAAGATAAGTTTTCCATAAATGGAAAGTGGGCCTATTTCCACTGAGATATAAAGGCCATAAATGTTGGGCTGTTTCAGTTAATCAGACTTGATTCATCATTGTTTACCAGAGAACAAATTAAAATATGAGCTTGAAGAACATTTTCCTCCTTGCAAAATTACTGAAAAGTTAGCATACTGGATAAAAATGCTTGAAGTCAATGGAAAAATACTGTTTGCCATGACCTAAATTGCATTTGAGAATGTTTTTGATTCCCCATCTCTCCTTAACCTGAAAAAATACTTATGGTCCACTATGACATGTAGAATTCATGATGATTAAAAATGCTTTTTAATGCCTTTGGAGAATGAAAATTTTTAAAGTTAGCATATGCCATTAGCTATGTGTCATTTATCTCTGTGTAAACCTTTGATAGTTTATAGTCAGCTGTAGTTTTATGTGGTCAGAGTTAAGTAAAGTTAAGATGCTTTGTCCGTATCTAGAGGAAGGTGGAGAGAGGAAGGAGGGAAGAAAAAACTGTGAGGCCTCAGCTTTTTACAGGTTGGAACATAGCTGGACTGTCCAATAGCTGGAATCAGAGCTCTGAAGTATTCTTGGGTTTCTTCTTTTTATACTTAATATTAATATACTGATTTAACATTCTTTACATATTTTGAGAGTACTTTTGGCACATTTCTGAAAAATAGTCTGACTGTCTTTACAGTTTTTAAATATTAGGTTTTTTTGTATGTTGTAAATTATCAAGGAACTTTTAAAAACTGATAGAAAATAGTACAGGATTTATAATGGAAAATTGTTTCTGAAACTATGTAGTGAATATTTTTTTGTCAAGAACAGTTTCCATAATTAAAAAAATGTAAAACTTCAGTAGTTTGACATATCTGGGTGATTATCTGCAGCTAAGTTTGAGTGGCAAACATGCTATCATTAGAAAAAAATGAATATAAGTCTTCACTTTGAAGAGTAGATCATGTTGTTTTTAATGAAGGGGAAATTAATAAAAACAAAGAAAAAAGACATTTCTATTACAGTGGTGATCTGTGGAAGGTACAGGCTGTTTTCTATAAACTCTAAGCAGAAATGAAGAAGTGGCTGTAAATGCCACCTTTTGCACCCAGCCGTCTCCAACTTCTCATGAAAGTAAGGTTTCCACCTCCACACAATATTAACATGAAAAAGAAATGAGATATATATATACATATATACTTATTTGTATATATTTAATCCTAGTTTCTTATGATCTTATCTTTATGAGCTTTGTCTTACAGTAAATTATAATTCAGATTGAAAATATCATCTCCATATTCCTTCCACTGTGACGTTAACTCTGAATATAAAAAGGAAAATAATTACAACAGCTCTATAATATTTCAGTCTTTTTGAATTAACCATGAGATGTAAACAGAATAAATCAGCTCTTATCTTACAAAAATATAGCTCTTCTAAAGCTCTATGACATTAAAAATGCATGGTTTTGTTAATTCTAGGGAAAATAATGTTTTGGTTTTGTTTTCCTTCCTGGCACTCATAGTCATTACACTTTTCCTGACTTCTTAGCTGCGATAATCAATTATTCTATAAATGCTAGAATTTTACTCTCTTGACACAGATAGTCAAACCCTCATCATAGGAAGCAGAAGTAGCCCTAACATCAGTATTACCTTTCCAGGGAAAATCTGGCAATTGGAAGGTTAGCTTGGCTCCAAGAAGGAGCTGAAAGCTGAAGTTTTAAGATGTCTTCTTAGAAAACAAAAACATTTAAACAATTGATTTACACATATAAAATATGAATACTTGTTTAAAATAATAATATAATTCAATAAATTTATTATAAAAACAAGTGAATTTGTTGCCAGCAATGAAATTATACAACCTTATTAAACACATGAAAAGAACTGTGGCACGCTATTTTAAAAAACCTTCTTGAGTGGAAAAGAGAGTACAAATTGAGTCACTAGGGAAAACCAGTTTTAACTTTCTTGTGCAATATTCTTTTCAAATGGTCCCTTTCTGCAACAGGAAATGTAAGCCTTCTTTTCTGGTCATACATTTGGCTTCTGACCCAGCATTTCCTTGGAGGCTGGTCCCAGTAGGCGCCCTGCTCTCGCCCTTAGGCAGGAATTGACACCACAGATTACCCCGACAGGTTATGAAGAGCAACCTCTTCAGCCCTGCTTCGTTTCAACAACCTACTGAAGACTTTTCTGCAAGTGAGCAGAAATAATAAAGAGAAGAAGCTTTTTGCCCTAGAGTGTTCTCTTTTGGAGCCTCCGAGGTCCAAACGAGGTGACTTCCCTTCCCCCAGGCATGACAGCAGTTTATATCACAGTTTCACCTTTGTAGATATTCTCTTCAGGGAAAGAAGAAAAAACTATTTGCCAGCATTAAAAAAACAAAAAAACAAAAAAAAACAAAACCACAAAACAAACAAAAAAAAAAGCTGATGAAGCCTGCTTTTATTTCTGAACTAAAGAGAATTATTGTTTTTGTAGGAAGACTGTAGATATGTCTCTCAGCAGAGTTTTCACAAAGCCCTCCTAAGATAGTGTATCAGAATGAGAGGAGGGGCAAAATAAATCTGACCAGACTTTCTCTTTGCTGAAAGAAAGAAACCTACACTTTTATCTACATTAGGGGTATGTTTTTTTCGATGGGATATTCAGAGATTTAGTTGGAGAACTTCCATTAAAATCACTGGGAGCTGAGAGACTTCTTCTTTGTGCTCTGCTTTGAAAGCAGACTTCTTTGTGGTATGGTCACAGACACATAAATAGTTTCTCCCTCCTTCTCACTCATTCTCTTTTTATTATAATAATGATTGCTAAACAAACAGGCTTTTGATTATGATCAGCAAGGAAAATTCAGCTGGTCCCTGCAGGCAGTGAAAAATAGCATACAATGTTAATTAGGGTCAGAGTGCCCAGCCTTTACAATAGTAACTAGTAAAAAGATGCTATTAAAAAGTACCCCTTGAATTCTATGTACTGCAAAAATTCACTGTAAAGGAAAACATAGTAATTAAAAAATGGAACAGTATAAAAAGTAGAAATTAAAATATTTTGAGTATCCTTTCTACACAGATGAAAGCTCTTTTTATATTGCAAATACCTCCTAATTAAAAATCAAAATTTAATAATCATGTTAGATGAAGCTGCTCTTATTGGTATTTGCCTAGGGATAATTAACACTAGCTTAAAAATGGATTTTTTTAAGTCCTACTAACAACAACATAATGCATCTCAAGTATGTAGATGGAAGGTTAAAATTCTATTTGTCCCACAGATGAAACTACAATATACATTTCTTTATTCCTGGAAATTATGCAGGTATACAAAGAAGGAGATTTTAAAGGCAATAAACAACTCACTGATGATATTTCTTCACAGTGATCCTAGTCAATTAGGTAGGTCATTGTGACTTGGAGAGCAGCAAATAGCTGGGAAAATTCTACTTTCCTTGTAAGTGGATGATGAGCTGAAGAAAGAGGCAAGGAAACAGCTCATCATTGGTGTCTGCTGGGAGCTGCTTTGTTCCTGGTGACATGGGGTCTCATAAGCAGCAAGAGCTTTTGACACTTCATGCAGCATATAAAAAACCTGCCATGATGGAAATCCAAGTGTCAGAATGTGCTGGGCTATTCCAGTAGCTGGCAAGGACCTACAATACCAAGACACAACAGTCTAGCTAAGAGATTAAAAAGTAGAATTGTCATATATAGGTTATTCTTTATGTATACAGTGAGGTCTTACAAAAATTCAGAACAATGTAATGGATGAATTTTATTCCTGTCTCTGTCAAGGGAAGAACTGATTAACAAGACTGTAGAAAAAAAATATGAGCTAAATGAGTAATTAGAATTGCAGCTGTACTTCCTGCAAAAACATCTCAGAGCATTTCTGAGTTCCTTTTTTTAATGACATGAGGGATATTTTCAAAAATGTAACCAATTTAGAATACAAAGAATAAAACAAAAAATGCTTTAAAGAACAGTTTTCCCAGAAATACTTTCATACATTTCTCACTAAAAGACATCTACCATATAATAAAATATAACACTGAACTTTCTTACATTTTCCAGTATAACCAATCATGTTTTTCTGAATTAAGTAATTGTACATGACAAAAATAGCCAAGCAAAAAGATAATAAGCACTCAAGGGAGCGAATACCTCAAAAACTAGAGACAAAGTTATCTCATAGATGTCCCATCACATGTGACAGGTGTAAATCACTTTTTATCATCAATTTAGGGTTTAATTTCAAAATGTATTTATGGCTGTCCAGAGATAGAACTGTAAAGCTGAAACATTTAATCACATGCTTGAGCTGGGATTTTTACTCCATAAAATGCAGTGACCAGTTTCAATTAACATTCAGTTCAAGCATTTCATCTTAATCCCACAAGGGTTTCAAAGCTCCTTGAAACAAACAAACAAACAAACAAGAACACAAATACAGATGTTGAATCCTAAGAACAAGACTTGTCAGCATTTTTCAAATTTAAAACTCAAATTAAATTTTTCATTAGAAGTATGCCTTTGGGGAATGGTTTATAGCTCTTTCAGATTAGAATATCGGAAAACTCTTACTTACTCTTTCCCACTCTTTCTAACAAATATATTCTCTCACTGGATACTTTAAGGACTTTGGCTTAATTTCAAAGAAAAGAGTGAATGTGCCCTTGAAAACCTTAAATCAAATTCTGTTGAAAGAGGAAGGCAAAAAAGCAAGTACAAAAGAAGAGGGAATTCAGGAAATTTGGTAACTTTTCATAATATTCAAAGGAAACATTAAGGTTTGCAATGAAATCAGACAAATAATCCAAAGTAAACATGTTTTACGTATTAGGTTTACCTCCAGAAGGCTTAATGGATTTGCTTCTGTTTAGCTCAAACCTTGCTCAAGCTCACAGCATTTGCATTCTGTATAGGAAAACCATGGCAGCCTTCCCTAAATTAGGTATTGAATTCTGAATATAGTTAAACAAACAAACAAAAAAATCAGTTTTGAAAATATTAGCTTCTGCTTCTCTAATTCATTACTTCTATTTTATACTTAAGGCTTGAGATTCTAGTTTCCCCTCAAAAAAAACCCTTCCTCCAATCTTCTGTTGAATGAGAGAAGCAAATGTGCCATGACATCCATAAATGTGCAGTGATATGCAAGAGACCAGCAAAGGGTCTGCAGGGAGAAAAGGGTTGTGTTACTGCTATGGAAAGGCTTCTTAATTCTTGCCTATTTCTTTACTGTGACTACTGAGGAACAGGATTTTCTCTAGTTCAAGAGGACAAAGGCAATTTGAAAATTCTCACGTATTTGGTAAAATTTTTGTGACATTTGTGTAACTAAGAGACCTTCCATTTTATTTTGTTTCTGTAGAGAACAGTAATCCATCTCACCACATCTACTGGGCTAAAAAACAGACCCAACCAATCAAAAAATTAGTTACAAGCAATATTTTGAAGACTTACATTCTGCTGGTAATTCTATCATCAGATAATTGCAAATTATTCTAATGACTCCTTACTTACTGCCTTAGAAATGCCAGTAGAAACAATGTACTGGAGCAGGGTGGTTATTTTTAGTTCAGTATCCTGGTTTTGATGGCAAAAGCTACAGACATTGCAAAGAATATTCTAGAAAACACAATTAGATAGTAACTTCACTTTAAATCACAGGGTAAAGAAATTTTATTCTAGAAAGCTAAACTTTAGAGTCCCTTCTTGGCATTGGTATAGAATGTACAGTGATGCATATGAGAATAAAGGGGAAAATTAAATTGTAGTCCCAGAGCTCTTGCATTAACTATAACGGAAGGAAACAGGAGGTGATCCCACTCTGACCTGGCCTGGTCTTATCGTGAGTACTGTGTGTAGTTTTGGACACCACAATATAAGAAAGACACAAAGCTATTGGAGGGTCCAAAGGAGGGCTACAAAGGCGGTGAAGGGTCTGGAGGGGCTGGCTGAGGTCACTTGGTCTGTTCAGCCTGGAGGAGACTGGGAGGAGACCTCATTGCAGTTACAATTTCCTTGTGAGGGGAAGAGGAGGGGCAGACACGGATCTCTTCTCTGTGGTGACCACTGACAGGACCCAAGGGAATGGCCTGAAGCTGTGTCAGGGGAGGTTTAGGCTGGGTATTAGGAAAAGGTTCTTCACCCAAAAGGAGCTAGAACAAGGCATTGGATAGGATCCTCAGGGAAGTGGTCATGGCACAAAGCTGGACACAGTATGGACAATGTTGTCAGGCACCTGGTGTGATTTTTGGGTTGTCCTGTGAGGAGCATAGGAGTTGAACTTTGATGATCTCTGTGGGGCCCTTCAAACTTGGAATAGTCTATGATTTTTTGAAATATTTGTGTGTTCTGTTACATTCTTGTGTACCCTCATATTTGATATCACTAATTTGAGTGCAACATTTTTCTATTCCTTTATCAAAGTAATCTGTGTTATAGAAAAGTTAATATCTTTACAGTTCAGTGACATGCCAATTAGCATGCATGGGTGCGATTTGTGCTGTTACATACAGAAAATGAAAGTAGTATTTACAGACTTTTGAGCTGACCCCTGACTGTCAGAAACTGAAATAGTTCATGCCTCAAACATTAATATAAGTTTTGATCATTATAAAGAAACTACAACCAAAGAAGCCTCCCTTGAAGATACCTGATGCTGGGACTTTGGACTGAAAGTCAAAATGCTGAGATTTGATAAAGGGAAACCTATTGTCCAGTCATCTCAGGCTGAAGGAAAGGTATGCATCCACAAAGGCCAAACCCACCAGCTGCACTGAGAATCATCCCTGCCTGATTTTTTTTGGGGAGGGGAGAGCACAGCTCACAGAAGCCAGGTTTACACAGACTCACAGACTTCCTCCCCAGCTGAGGGGGGTGGAGGAGGTTTTCGGGTGTATGGCATAACCTCTGGTCAGAGGCAATAAACACGCATCCTCCCTTACACAAACTGGCCCAGTTGTGAAACCCCGAACCCCACAGGCCACATCCAAGGGACATTCACATGAGAGGCAGCTGAGGAGGTGTCTTAATCCATCAAAGACCCCCCAGAGTGCTCAGCCTTGCACCACAGGAGGGCAAGTGATGCAAGCAGAGTCTGCTGCAAGAGACTGCCCCCTCCCCCGGGGGGACATGCCTGGACATTGCCACCTGGCCTGAGCGTATATTAACCCATGGGATTCTGTGCTTTTAGGGGGGACCATCACCACCAAGAAGAGCAGCTGGAGAGGATCAATGCTACATCGTTGGGATCCTCATATGGTGATATTCTTTTATTCTGTCTCTGTCACTCTCTTTCTGTCCCCCCCACCTCTTTTCCTACTCCTCCTTTTCTCTCTTCTCTTTCTCTCTCATATTTACTATCAAATAAAACCCATACTATTGACTGGCATATGATCTCATTTGCACCTTAATTCGGGCAGAAGTATTTCTAAGGAACCTTAATAATTGGATCATAACACTGACACAATGGACTTACTTAAAAGAAATACTTAAAAGAAATTTGCTACCACGTCCTTAAAAGCTTTTGAGGGATCATCTGCAGAATGCACGGATAAGTCTTTAAAATTCTTTGTTTAAAAACAGCACTTGACCATGTTAGGAGCCCCACAGAGACCTAGATATACAGATTATCCTGCTTTCTCAAGTGATGCTATTTTAGATGTATGTTCCTTTCCTTCTATGGCAAGAAAGGTTTATATACCTCATTTTGACTTTGAATTCCCAACTACCAGCAAAGAACACAAAATTCCCTGCCTGCTTCTATCCTGAGTGTTATCCCCTAACTCTAGCATGTTCTCATGAGTCATTCCTGAACTAAATGGAGAGTGAAGGCATATTAGCTCCTTCTCCTGGGAAAGCCCTAAGATGTAGTTGGAACAGTATCTCTAGCTCATGTGCATTTTTCATTAAAGGTACGTATATGATGGAGATGACAACATCTGTCAGGGGAAGGAACAGCCAGAATAAAATGCTTTCAGGCTCTTGAGGAAATTTAGCTTATCCATGAAACAGGATCCATCAAGAACATAGAAACAAAGTCCTTAAGAACATACACAAACCTGTCACAAAATAGTACTAAAGCTAGTGCCAAGACAAGATTATCACAGGCAGTTCTTAGCTAATAATTGCAAACTATTATGACCTGAAATATCTGGTTTTGCCCATTTTATACAACTCCAGGTTGAATATTTTGAAGGAAAAGCCATAAATGTTTGTTTCTTGTTTTTCAGTCCACATTTCTTTCGCAGTTTTCTCTGAAAGACTTCTGAATGAGAGTTTCTATTGCATCAAAAATGTTTTACCTTAAGAAGAAAATTATAAATAAAGGCTGAAGATGTATAGAGGCATATTTACATCATATTTAACAACACATGTGGCATCCAATTTCAAAGTATCATTGGTGGACTTACTACAAATGTATAAATTACTGAAGGTCAACCACTTCGGTTAGATTTCCCCTTGATAAGAAATGTCACATTTACATTCTAATAACTTTATTGGATAGTCAAGAAATTGTAAGTATTGAACCCCTTTTGTACTTTATTGGGCATTTTCAAATCTTTTTTTCTGAAAAAAAGAAGGCAGCATCACTGAAATATTTGGCATAAGGAAAAAAAAAATGAAAAAAAGAAAAAAAATAATATCCATGGAACAAGAAAACACATCCAAGAAATACTCTCTGTTTGTGTTGCTAGGTTTTTGGTTGGTTGGTTTGCCAGTTGGTTGTTGTTTAGGGCTTTTTTTTAGTACATTAATATTAACACCAACTAAACTGTGTCTTAAAAGAGGTAAGCACAGAATACAAAACAAGCAAGCAAACAAAACCAAACAAAAACCCCTGCAAACTGCATTTTCAGAGAAACAACTAGAGTATAAAAGTTTAATGTATAAGTTTAAATTGCTTTCTCCTTCACTCTTTTGCAGCTGGTGTGTGTTAGTATTCTGCAGGTTGGTAACTTTAACATCACACAATATATCCAGCTAATGAGATTGCAAGAACATTGTGCTCCTCCATCATTTTCTTATCTGTGACAGTCAGTCCATTAGAAGCTGTAACCCTGAGAAGTGAACTCCAGTCTCAAACTTTTTGCATTCTGAAATGGTTTTCCCTAGGCTGTTAATAGATAAGATGGATGCAACATTTTGTGACAGTTCAAGACACTCAGCCTCCAAGAACTGTTCTGAAACCAACAACAGATCTATTATCTCCTTTTAGGAAAGGTTTTTTTATCCAGTACAGTCAAGTCAAGGCTTTCAACACAGTTCCTCACAGCCTCCTACTGGAGAAACTGAGGCATGGTGGTCTAGACAAGGGGTCTGTGTGGTGGATGGGGTGAGAGAGTAGTGGCAAACGCCCCTTTTCAAACTGGCAACCTGTCACAAGTGAGGTTCCCCAGGGACTAATATTAGCCCCAAGACAGTTTAGTGTAAGTTACCAGCAAGATGGGATCAAGTGTACCCTAACAAAGAAGACAAAGATGAGTTGGTAGGGAGGATAACTGGCCTGACTGAGAAGACACCTTTGGCTTGATCTCAAGGAAAAAAGAGAGTTTATGAGCTTTGGAAGAAGACTCAAGCAATTCAGTAGGACTAAAAGGATGTTGTGAGGTTATGCAGGGGGAAAACTAGAAGAGCCGAAATACAGCTAGAACTTAATCTGGCTACTGTCATTAAGGGTAACAAAAATTGTTACTACAAATGTATCTGGAGCAAAAGGAGGTCTAAGGAGAATCTCCACACTTTACTGAATGCAGGGGGAAACAGTGCCAAAGAATGAAGAAAAGGCAGAAGTACTTAATGGCTTCTTTGTCTCAGTATTTAATAGCAAGACCAGTTCTCAGGGTATCCAGTTTCCCAAGATGGAAGACAGAGACAGGGAGCAGAATGGAACTTCCAAAATCCAAGGGGAAGTGGTCAGTGACCTGCTATACCAAGTCAACACACACAGATCTATGGGGCAACATGGGATCCACCCAAGGTTATTATAAAGTTTGACAGTGGACACTTTGGAAAGGAAAGCCACCCTACAGGAAGACTTGGATAGGCTGGAAGAATTAACCAACAACAACCTTGTGAAGTTCAGGAAAGACAAGTGCACCTAGGAAAACATCATCCAGGAATGCAGCACAGACTGGGATCTACCCAGCTGTGGAGTGACTCTGGAAAGGGACCTAAGGGTCCTGGTGGCCAACAAGCTCGAGACAAGCAAACAGTGTGCTGCTGCAGCAAATCATTCCAATGGGATGTTGGATTGCATCAACAAGAGCGTCGCCAGCAGAGAGAGAGAAGTCATTACCAAGCTCTACTCAGCGTTTGTCAGGCCACACATGGAATAATGTGTTCAGTTGTGCACCCTGCTGTGCAAAAAAAGAAGTGGACATGTTGGAAAGCATTCAGAGAAGGACAACAAAGCTGATCAAAGGACTGGGAAGCCTGCCATGTGAGGAAAGAACTAGTTTGTTCAGCCTTCAGAAAAGAAGGCTTAGGGTAGACCTTATCACTATTGCCACTATTTAAAGGGTGACTACAAAGAAGATAGAGACTCCCTTCTTGCAAGGAGTCACATGGAAAAGACAAGGGGGAATGGGTTTAAGTTACACCTGGGGACATTCTGGTTAGACACGAGGACAATTTTTCACAGTGAGAACTATCAGCCATGGGACAAATCTACCTAGGGAAATTGAGGACTCCCCAGTGTTTGACACTTCTAAGATTTGGCTGGACAGGGTACTGGCCCATCTTGTCTAGACTGTGCTTTTTCCAAGCACGGTTGAACCAGATCATCCTTGAAGTCCCTTTCTAGCCTGGTATTCTATAATCCTGTGATTCTATGAAGAGCATTGTATGATGTTCCTGAGAGCTCTATGCTCAGCTTCCAAGTTTTCATCTACCCTCATAGATACAATGCTCTTGTCTTCTAAGCTTCAGTTTTACTTTTTTTGTTAGTGAATTCAAAGGATTTAGAAACATTTTCTTCATTCATATAATAATTTACAGGTATTTGGAGATGCTGAATGAGATCTTAATTCATTAACTGAGAAAATAGAATGTTCATATTTAATACTGAAGGTTGTTGTACTGTCTCCTCCAGAAAAAAAGAAAAGGTAATAGAAAGTATGAGTCAGATTCTGCTCTCAGGGAGCTTAATGTGTGTGATACTCTGGATTTACCTCAGCGTACAGAAGCAGAACTTTGCATTACAACAAAGAAACCCCAACCAAACACTTGCTGTTGATAATGATGGAAATCTATGAGTATTCTCTGGATCTGAGAACATGCCTATCCTGCAAAGACGAGCTAGATAAAAAATTATTCTCTCCTCTGGTCCAAAGGCAATTCTAGAAGGAACAGCTGTTCATACTGAGGGGCAGCTCCATTACTTGCAGTTGGGAGCAGTTGCAACTGTCTGGAATTCAGTGATTCCCAGCCAGGCTAGGTTCCTAAACTTTGGAGCAGCTAAGTAAGATGCTCGGAGTAGCTAAGATTAGATCCACTTACCATCCTGTTTCTCATTGCAGATATCTTATATCCCTGCTAAATTAATTTTCAGCTGGAGGACTGGATTATATGGTCCTATGAGTACGTGATATTTTGTCGGGTCTTGAAAAATGCATCTGCCCCAGGAAAAGAGGAACTGGTCACTGGGCAGCCTCTGACATTGTGCCTTTTACACACTAAAGCACATAGAACAAACTGATTTTATGGACTTGCAATGTACGGTAAATTTGAGAGTATTTTTTTAGATAAATTTTTAATAGCTCAAGAGAAAAAGGGGGCCACAGATACAAATGGCTCTCTGTGGTGTTTAGTGTGAAAAGGACTGAAGAGTTCATAGTCATCAGAAATTCTTACATCACATGCAACATTTTTATATTTTATGAAGATTTAGTAATATTCTCTATAACGACTGGGAAAGGAAATTTGTCCAGAGCCTGGCTTGAATGCAGCATTATCATCAAGTAAAAGTTATGTCATTCCTGTGGCTCCCACAACTCCAATTATTCCTAAGACAAAGGAGAATTACAAGCCTACAGTTAAACAAAGCTTCTGCTTTGATATTCTGAAGAACCAGGTCTTTTATACTATATCTACAGGAAAAATATGTAAAGTACCTTTTCTTACAATTAGATAGGTATGGTTTGTTCTTTTAAAAGTGAGTTTATTAGTGACTGCTCCAATTAAAAAAAACCTTTAAATGCATGTGCTGCATCACTTAAACAACAACCCATCAAACTCTAATCCAAAATAAGGATACAAGTCAATTTTCTCATTAAATATATGTGGAATTGGTCTATGCTGTCTGTCAGAGGGATATCAGGTAGAATTTCAACAAAACAGGAGCAAGTAAGTTTCACTTGAGCTTATTAAATTAAAAAGTAATGCATCTAGGAGAAAATATCTAAGTCATATCTAAGTAAGACTGAAGTCAGGGCTGGCAATTTCAATTCAGGAAAGAGAACTTGGAGCTGTCACTAGCAATTTGTTGAAATCATTAGTTCAGTATGCTGAGAAGCCAAAAAAAAAGCGAAAGAAATGTTGGATAAAATCAGGAAGGGTATTCAGGAAAAAAATAAAGGCATTTTTTGGGTTTTTTTGCTTCTAAATAAAAACTTGTTTTGCACAAGTAGTGTTCTCTTGAATAGTGTTAACAGCTCTGGTCCAAGAATGGTTATAGGAGTTTCAAGATGTTTCAGGGAAGGACAAACAATATTATCATGGAATCATAGAATGGTTTGGGTTGAAAGAGACCTAGAAGATAATCTAGTTCCAAGCCCCTGCCATGGGCAAGACACCTTCCACTAGAACAGGTTGCTTCAAGACCCATCCAGCCTGGCCTTGAACACTTCCAGGGATGGGGCATCCACAGCTTCTTTGGGCCACTTGTGCCCGTGCGTCACCACCCTCATGGTAAATTTACCTTTCTCCAGTTAAAAGTCACTCCCACTTCTCTGATCACTACATTCTCTTGTAAAAAGTCCCTCTCCAGCTGCTATATGGTCTCCCTGTATTCTTCTCTTCTCCAGGCTGAACAGCCCCAGCTTTCCCAGCCTGTCTTCATAGGAAAAGTGCTCCAGCTCTATGACCATCTTCATGGATCTCCCCTGGACTTGCTCCAATAGGTCCACACCCTTCCGATGTTGGGCCTCCAGAGCTGGATGCAGTACTCCAGGTGGGGACTAACAGGAACAGAGTAGAGGAGGAGAACCACCTTCCTCTACCTGTTGGCCATGTTTCCTTTGGCAAGGTTCAGGATACAGTTGGCTTTCTGGCCTGCAAGCGTACATGTCAAGCCTTCATTAATCAACATCCCAAGGTCTTTCTCCTCAGGGCTGCTCTCAATCCATTCATCTCCCAGCCTGTATTTTTGCTTGATAGGGAGAGGATGAACATTTACAAAATCATAAATTGATTTATACATTGAAAATGTAACAGTAAAAGCAGAGGACAAACAAAATTAACAGAAGATTGGTTTGAAACATAAATGTTTAAAGCTTATCTAACAATAAGCAATCTTCTGGAACTTCTTGCAACAGTAAATGTTGGAGGTCTGTAGCAGGAGCAGGTTCAGCAATCATTTGAACAACTTCATGGACAGCAGGCCCATGAATAGGTTGTAAGAGTCAAAGTCAGATACATGCCCTCTGATTTCTCATTCAACAACTGAGGCTAGTGCTAAGTTTGATGGGAAGGGGCTATGCACAGTTTTCAAGGTTGTATGCTCTCTGTAGTGACAATTACATACAGAACATGTGTACAGTAGTGATAACTTCTTTTGCCCCCAGTGGAGATCTGATATTGAGCTAAATGGATCCTTTGAACAAGCCAGTGAGACATCTTTCAGGAGTTCTGGCATAAAAACATTGGGAGAGAATGGCTTTCGACGGGGCATGGGAGTTAATTACAGACCTTCCTCAAGTAGGTAGAAAGTGAACTTTAACATGACAGTGAACAGTATTCTGATTAACAACTCTAGTAATAACTACTTACCCCCTCCCCTCAATTTGCAAAAGGTATTTTTTGCATTCTCCAAATGCATATCAGAAAATTTGAAGAGGTGTAATCCACCAACATCTGGTATATAACCACATTAATTGCATTGACAGCCATAAAAACATTGTCCAGTAACAAGCAGACAAGAAAAACTCTTTCTCCTTCTAATGTTATCTAACAAGGTGAATAACTTTAAGAGCATTTTAGAAATCCCTCTAACTGAAATAAACATAACACGGAGCTGATATTCAATACATATGAGCTTGAGAAATATATTTGCTATCTAAAGTATGGTTGTTCATATTTGAGTCAATTTGCATATACTATACTGTTGATGAGTGAAATGGCAACTGCTCTGGGGATGCCCATATGGCATGGGTAATTGCTTTTTCATTTGTAAGACAGAGAAAATAAGTTAATAAATGCATTTTTGAAAACCATTTCTACCATTCAAAAGCAATGCACTTTAACACCAACTTTTACCCCGCAAAACACCATCATTGATTAAAGCATTAAATACACTGTAGAAACATAATCTGTGTACCTTATGCTGTGAGACTAACTTCCCTTACTTTCTGGTTCTTAGATGCATTCTCAGATAATTCTCAATGCTATAAATGAATGAGATTCAACTCTGACAAGAATATAAAGTAGCTTTACACAAACAATTAGTCAAGATTCCCCATGTTTTCACCTAAGTTATCCTAGAGAAAACTCAGTGAAATGGCTGCGTCCTGCATTCCTGTGGTGTTTTGAATGCATTAATTTGCAAAAAAGAGCATCATTCAAGGTGTCTTGAAGAACATAATGAAAGAAAATCACACTTTTTAGTAAAAGAATTTCCTTTAGCTATCCAGAAGAATGGAACAGAGTAGAGCAAGTTTCGCCATGTGCTTGTGGAGGCGGTATATCAGGTCCTAGGATTATCAGCCAGTGGGAACAAGCACCTGAGGAAAAAAGATAATAAAGGTGCACTTGCAGTGAAAAAGCTAAAGGAGAAAGTTCTAGGAAAGCTTAAGATAGGATTTATGATTTCTTTTTCTTCAGATAAGCAAGCACAGTTTAAATGTCATTGTAGCATGACTAACGTGAGTGTGTGTGTTCTATGGTGATAATGCAGTATCCCCCACTTCAGGGGGTCCTGCTGAGATTCAGGTTGCTCCAGAGGAAAGCTATGAAATTGGGAAGTAAACACTGAACATTTTTCTACTGTGTTGATCCTTTTACACTGTGGTGAGCACTTGTTTGTGTAAGCAATTTGAGTACAGCTAAGGAATTCCTGGACATAGCACTGAGTGAAGATTGCATGGAACCATTAACTTGTGACAGGACAAGCCGCATTTTGACACAGCCTCCTTTTTGTGGGATTGCATCAGACTACTTTCATGGACTCAGTTTAGATTATTAGACTACAAATTGAACTCAGCAGAGAGGCTCTTTACTATTACTACAACTTTACAAGCAAGTCTAATGCTAACAGTGGGGATGTAGGCTGAAAACAAAGCAGTTTTTAAGGGGTGTTTATTAGTCAAAGAAAAATGACGCTTTCGAACTTTATTCCTTTCTTCTTTGTTTTGCCAATGCTGCACTGAAATAAAATAAGTTTATATTTTAGAACTCCGATCCTGAATATATATAAACATTTTTTCATTACTAAGGTGAGTTAACCAAACATGATTTACATAACTACCATAGAAAAATGTCAAAGTAATATTTTTCAGTTGCAATCAATATGAGCTGGCACTCTGCCGCTTAACCCTTGTAACTAAAGCACTTACAAGTTAGTAGTGTGATGATAAGGATATAAATAATATTAACTTGCATGTAATATGATTATATGCAAACTAACATACTTTAACAACAGTTTGCTGATGTTTTGTATCATGGCCTCACCAAACAATGTATAAGAATTTTTCTAAGTATAGGGGCAGTATGACCACCAAAATGGCAAGCAAAGAGGGGTGTGTGGCATGTAAAGGGTGTCTAATTAATGTAGAAGTGAAAGACAGAGAAAAGGTAAGTCTAAAGGAGTACAAATAGTATTGTTTGGATACACAAAAGGATGATTGACAAAACAAAGGAAACTAGAGAAATATGATTTGGACAGATTAGAATCCCCTTCTGAGGAGATGAAAATGACATAAAAGCATCAGACATAAGTACAGAAAAATCTGAGAAGAAAGATGAGAAAATCACTTTGGTTTTGGTCCTTCGTCAATGAGTCCTCTGGCCTGATCGCTTGGACATCAGTGACTAATAACACCAAGAAGCATGGCCACTGTTAGCAACTATAGATCATTGGCTCTGCGTTATTTTATATCTGCAGATAATTCAGAACATAGGTATAAAAGACTCACAGTTTTGCATATGTAATGACCATGATTAATAATTTGCAAGTACAGCTGTAGCAGGAGCTGTACCACTAATTCCTTCAGTGAAGTTTGAAAACTGGCCTGGTTTGTCAGTCTTCTAAAATGATCCATCACAATAATGTCTGACCACTTAACTGTTATCTGTCTACAGATCTATGTATTCAATTGAAATATGCTGAATTTTTGAACCATTTCCTTCTTGACTTATAAATAAAAATTCTCACTTAGTACCTATTTTATTTTCATAGCTGGGAAAGGGAATATCAACATCTCAAGTTATACATATTGGTATAAAAAGCATGTTGCCTGGAAATTGCCTGGCAGTTAGAATTTCTGGTGGTGTCAAACAAATAGATTTGATATAGAGTGCAACTCTTGCCTTCCCTCCCTAGAACTGCATGTTGTTTCAGAAGTACTTTAAATGCAATGAGGTCTGCCAGACTACAACGCAACAAGAGTGGCAACAGTATTGCTTTTATTTTATTACCATTGGCAATGTTGGGGTAATTAGCTAATTAATATGGTAATAATATTAGAAAAAACATCAGATGGAGATTAATTAGTCATACTAAATATCTTATATTTCATGAGTTATTTTATGGCCCAAGAGGAAAAAGGAAATTAAATGAAGGCTTAAAACCCTAGTTAGTAAGTCATTCTGCTCCTTTCTTTTAAAGCAACACATTAAATAATGTTTTTCCTATATGAAGTGTAGGAAAAAAGGAATTTCAAATACACATTTGTTATTGTTATATGTAAATGTATACTAAGAGAGTAAAGTTATACATCTACAGGAGCTTGTTCTGCAGCAGTATTTAGCTGTGCCTAGCTATTCATCTCTTCACAAAATGGAGTCAAAATAATTGACATTGAAGATGATTATTTATCACTGAGGAAAACATTTTTAATGGAAAAAAAGATCATCATGTCACTACTAATATTGAAAGTTATTTAAAGAGAATGCTATCACTGGGTGAACATACATTATAGAGCTTTATGAAATGCCTTTGGAAATTAAAATCAAATTTATCTCTCTATGTTTAATGGTAATGAAATATTCAAGACCAAGCTCTGGATGTTCTATTCTCTTATTCAGTGAATAGGGATAGCATAGTTTCCTCCTTCCTTCCTTAGCTATAACAACTATTTGCATGAAATAGAGAGAGGGGATGTGGTATAAAATGGATTATGTTATTATTAAAAAAAACCCCCTCAGCATTTTATGTTTCGCTTGATTTAGTGATCTGCCTCAGTTGGAATGACAATATTTTGCCAGTTTCTTCTGAGACTATTGGATATATCTGGTGGTGCTTCTCATTTTTGCATGAGTTGAAATGCAAATCTTCCAGGGACAAACTCAGCAAATCACTTCAGCATTAAATAACAGTTAATAGGGTATGAGAACAAGAATCAATTCTTCTGTGCATACACACCACCGACCCTGATCTGTTTAGCTTTTTCTTTGTGTCAAGTCTTGATCCCTGACTTTTGTAATGATCTCTGTCGTCATTGAACTCATTGCAAGATCATAGTCTAGAACTGCCAAAATTGAATCAGGGTATTTGGGCCATGCGGTTTGTTATGTGCCATCAAAAAAATAATGTTCAAGGCTCAAAGCCTTGAAACCACAGTGAAACAGAATTCATAAAAAGTAATACAGGATTAATTTGAATAAATTCCTAGTTTTATATTTAATTCATGGACTTTTTTGTGCATTAAGAGGTGAGAGGATTAGTTTCTGGAATCAAAATTCCAGTCACTGTACCAAAAAGCATGATGAAATCACTTGTAGAATTTAGATTAAGGATCTTATTTATAAGAATTTTGTAAAAATTTATAGTAGTTTTAATTATTAAGCATCATACTTCTAGATTTAAAGTCTAATTTATAAGTCTACTAAGACAAGAAACGTAAAAGGCCACAGTCCAAACCCTTAGACCAAGCCGTGGTCCAGGAATGGTGATGACAAAGTCTAAATTTAGGATTCCTGGATAATGGTCTCTTTCCAGTGAGGTGGACATGATACAGCTTTGTCTGTTGAGACTAAGTTGACTGGGTGTAACAAGCAAATAGAAAGATTTTGGAATGACTGGGGTATTAAAATAATAAATTACAGAGGCTAAGCATTCTGACAGCAAGACAGAATGTGTAGGATTGGCTATATCTGCATTCCAGTTCTTAGCTTCTGACAAAATACATAAAAAACTTATTTTTCCGTAAAGCTCTCCATAAATACCATTATGCAGAATCATTTTTTTTCTGTATTACACCTTTTACCTATAATTATGCTTCCTAGCAGCCAGTGAGTTGTCAGATATATAATAGTATAAAACTTCACAATGAGTACTTCTTTTTCAGTCCAAGGAGAGAAACAGGGCAACTTCACAAAATTCTCTACAACAAGGGCAAATTCTTCCAGATATCCAGCATCAATACCTCATCCTTCTAAAGGGAAGCAGCAATAGGGAACAACTCTCTCCACTTAGCACTATTTAAGGTTTCTCTGTAGTTGCAGTGTTTTAGGATTTTTCTTTCTCTCTCATGGAGAATATAGATAAACTGTACTTTCTTAATCTCTGTGTTTAATGTTAGAGGTGTACAAGCCATAACCAATAGGTCTTTAGGGGTGGATTGTCTTTGGCCAATAGACAATTGTTTATTAGTGTGTATAAAAAGAACTTCTTGTAAATAAAGTCCTCTCTTCGCCATCTTGGAGCCTGTCTGCCTGACCTCTCTACCTGCTTCCACAAATCCCACGAATAACAGAAAAGCAAACCATAGTTTCTCCACTTGAAAAGCACACAAGGTGCCTTGTAGGTTCCTACTGCTGTGCTTAGTTTTTTTACTGAGCAGGGCTCCCTTTTAGCCTCCACTGATAATAAAGCTATAAGAAATTAAAGAAGCTCTGTACCTCTGAAGGGAAAATAACTAAACTGCTAATAAAATTTTAAGTCACAAGCTAGCTGGCACTGCCATCTCTCAGGAAGTAAACTGGGAATAATATTATTCTTACTAGCCTAGAGGTCTATACTCCACCACAAAAACTGTTTTATGTGAGAAATTTGTTTGGAAATCTCAAAAGCAAATTAATTCCTCTGATAACAGAGGGATTCTGGCAAGGCAAATGTTAACCTTTTTCACAACATATATGTACACATTATATGATTCTTAAAATTCACTTCAGATACCAGCAGTATCTCTGGAGAGTTTATTACACTTGATTATTCCACTTAAGTATTCATAAATATTTATGCACCAATTGATGTTCTCGATATAATCTTTCAGTGGTTGGTACAAATATGTCACTAAAAGGAACAGTGAGGGAATCTGCAATTAGCAATTAGTGATTCAAACATATCATGTGAAAAGTTGAAAATCTCACTTGTATAAAAGAAGCTTCTGCATTAAACATATGGTTTAGTTTAGTTTTCAAATACAAGTCACTACCAGAGAGCTAAGCCTGTTCTCTAAAGACTGAGCTATCGAGCTACAAATATATGTAAAGGCAAGAACATTTACCTGAATTAACTTACAAGAGCTTTGTTTACACAAATAATATTCAATTTTTTTCATGACTGATCCATTTCTTTCAACGTTTTTCATGCTTTTCTTAGATACATTTACATTTCTCTTGACCAATATGACACTAAGAGCCTTTCATAGTATCCTTAATCAGGAATTCTCTGTTCTTGAAGTATATTACTTCATACAAACAGCTGCTGATAAAGTCTGTTTCCTTGATTTAGAATTTCATATGAGCTTGCTTTTTGTTGTGGAGGTAGTAACCAGACATTATCATCCTGCTTTTTTTGATCAGAACACCATATACAACATGTAAATAGAAACAAAGTATTAATCCATCATTTCCTTTTATGTGTCATTTACGATCAAATACAACAGTGGTTTGTGCAACTCTAATCAGGCAGGCTGTACATTATCACATTTTGTCTGAGTATGTGTAGTCATTATTTTTAATTGGTTTCCTAAAATGATGACTGGATTTTTTTGTCCCCAAATTTATAGTATCTTAGGTTCCATTCATTGCAAAGCTTGGGGTTATCATCAGATCTAAATACAAAAGAGATAGTGTCCACCTACCTCCCAATGATCTCTGTGTAGAGTTTCTTCCCCTATTCGGTTAGCCTGGGCTTGCACTCATAAACAACCTATGGATTGCTTCTTGCTATTGCATCCTGAGACAAGCGAAAAAACCCCACTTTCTCCATGGTTGATCTCATTAACCCCAACAGCTGCCCACAACCTCTTCTAATTTGGAAGTTCAGCCATGAGAGGGCTGCCAGGGAAAATCTCTGTGGCTTAGATGAATGAAGTTCATCACCCTGCATATGCACTTACTTTACACAGGGAATGTCCCCATTGGCTGTGACTTGTGCCTGACTACATCTTAACCAAGTAGACCTGCTTTGCTATTAAACTGCCAGAAATGTGCAGATGCACTTTAGTGCCAGCTTTACACACAGGCAAAATAAGAAGTAACTGATCAGAGCAAGCTGGCGGCCACACACTGCAAAGCAGGAGCTGCAAAAATATGAATGCTAGAGCCCTGAGAGAAAACAGGCCTGCTGTTACTGCAGTGGCTCTTTTTCCTGTGGGAACTGCTGTGTGTCAGCTGCTGTCCACAGGGAGGCCTGATGCCCCTGGCAGCTCT
Organism: Pardalotus punctatus; assembly: GCA_013400915.1. Classification (NCBI taxonomy): domain Eukaryota; kingdom Metazoa; phylum Chordata; class Aves; order Passeriformes; family Pardalotidae; genus Pardalotus; species Pardalotus punctatus. The sequence goes on along the minus strand of VZTX01024986.1, from coordinate 145,862 downwards.
CACTGTGGGCTTACTTTTCTTACCTAGAGCAGCAAAAGCCTAAAGCTTTGGCAGGGCTGTCACCAACAACACATTGCTCACTGTGTGGCTTTCAGAGTCACGATATTCAGAGAAACAGACAGTGTGACAAACAGATTCTGAACTTCTTTTTGTTTTGGTCCTCAAAAAGATATTGCAACTAAAAGAGATTTCTGGATGCTTTAGGAAAAGCCTTGCTACATAATGGTTCAGCAGATGGCTGTAACAAGCCTAAGTCTTTTGTTCAGGCAATTGTACTCTGCAGGTTGGTAGACAGCAAGCCCCCTTTTAGTGACTATTTTCTTCTGTACTATGTAAACATCTCTACCTCCTGTAATTTCTACTGCAAAGAAAAATGATGTCTTGTGAAGGAATATGTTTGGATGGTGGAAACCAATCATTCAGGACATGGAAAACATATATTTGCTGTCAAACAGAAGTGTACTTCAAAGACAAATTGTAATTGGGCCAAACATTAAAAAATCAGTTACTTCAATGCTCAAAACCTATCCCTTCATCACACAAGTTACAAGCAAAAGGAAAAAATATCTTACTTGGGCTTGTGTTCTTTCCGATATATAATGAAACCATACTTGCTCAGATTCAGATAAGCAGATTTTCCAGGTTTTTTATATTTCCTTAGATCATGAAAAACAAATTGAATATGAGAATCTCATCCCAGGAATTGTTCAGGAAGAGGGTTATTGCTTCTGTTAACATGTTTTTGGATTGAAAATAGTAATATACTTTCATGATGGTTATACCATTTCTAGCTCTCTAACTCACTCAGAGCTATATGCAATGAAGCAATCAAAACAACTATCATTGGGGGTGGCAAACTCAGAGTCAAGCAGGATTATTTCTATGTATGAACACAGTTTCTATTTTATGTGAACTAAAATTTGATGTCACAACACAAGAATGGGCTTTTATATATTGCTAGTATCTCTCTCGTTTGCATAATGTAAGTTATAATCAATGCAATATTTTATTGCAACTGTGAAGCATAAGTGTCTCATTTATGAAATTAGGCAGTGAAGATAGATCCTTTTAAATGTGCATGAAAGACATGAATACTGACAGAAATTCAGAAAATTAATATGTCAAGAGAATGTCACTTAGGGACATAAATTCACAGCATCCTCTTCTGAGATTCACAGTCATATTCCAGTTTTGACATTACTGAAAACTTCAGCAAGGGAGAAATAATGCAGATATGATGTCAGCAGAAGCAAAGGCACATTCACATTAACCAGTTTTTGAATACTCCTCTGTCAAAACTGCAACTAGGAAATTATGCTGGCTAGAGAAAGCCAGTGAGGCTCCAAGTGATTTAAAACAAGTGAGATGTTTTGGCTAAGAAAAGCAAGTACCTAAGTAAAAGGAAAAGAAACAAAAACCCAGTTACAGTAAATACTTTATGTGCAGGTGAAGAGAGGCAAATCTATATCATGAAGAAAAAGGCAGATGAGTTCCTCAGTTTACACAGTAAACAGACTGTTGGTGAAGAAGCTCTTTCTCATAAAAAGACCCATTTGTGTAGCAGCAGTGAAGAAGTCAAAATAGCAACAGAGAAGAAAGTGACAAAATCCAGACTGAATAATCTGGAAAACACTGTCTGTGAAGAAATGGTTCTGTCCATTAGAAAAAATCTCTTTGCTAGTTTAAAAATATTAAGAATCCTTACAGACAGATTAGTGTTGGTTAGAAGACATATGAAAGTCAGGGAATTAAAAAAATATCCCAGAATACACTTCATAAACCAAAAGGAAGGTTACAGGCATGGCTCACATTCACATTCTTTTGTTCAAAATAAGGGATTTTATTGCATATCCAAGCAAGCTGTCTTAAAGTACTAAGTATGAAGTTGAGATTAACAAAATCAAAAATAGAAGACATGCAAGAAATTTTAGGTAGAACAAGTTTATGTTTGAAAAGTGACTCTTAAGTGCAAAGAGTGAAGTACTCATGATGTCCTTACCACTAAAAACTCAACAAAGATTCAGTAGGAAATCTTTGCCATAAGGACAAAGAGGAAGTCATAAGGACAGGGGAAAGACAGAAGAAGTGCCCAGTTCTGAACACTCTGAACACTCAGACATCTGGAACATTTTAGTGTCATTGAATGATCACAGGGACAGATACAAACTTTTCCTTCCACAAGAAATATTCAAACTTTTCTATAGAGAAGAAACTCCATCTTGGAATAAAATTAGCAGATCTGAGGAAAGAAGGCTGTCTTATTTAGAGGAAGTTGTTTTTCTGTCTCTTTTTACTAGATCAGCATGTGCAAATACATTATCTAATAGGGCAAGAAGTAAGTACAAAATAATCAATGCAATTATACTGTTTCTGTCCTATTAAAGTGCTCAGAAAGGATTGAACCTTCTCCATTTCCAGTACAGGTAAATAACATTGTGAGCATAATGTATGGAATAAAGGGGAGAATAAAAAAAAAAGGAAAAGTGATTGACGTACTATCATACTATTTCCTCTGTGTGTTTGCCTGCTAAACTAAAACAATCCCAGATTTGGTTTATGGGATAGTCCCGCTGCTAGTTTGTGTTACTGTTTTAGAACTTTGATAAAAATATTTTATTTGTTCCACTCTTCATTCCTCTAAAGTAAACCTGTCCTTCTTCATCTGTCACTTCTCCAGTCACTGGAGAACACATAAGTGCTGAAGTTGTATAAAAAGCACTTCTTAGATTAACATTGAGTTAATTTTCTCCTTCCCTACAAGATAATTACATTTCTGATGTTGCCCACTTGGAGATGCACTTAAAAATATCAGCAGTGCTTGAGATAACATCTGCTAAATGCTTTTTGATTAAGTCTTTTATAATTACTCATTTTCACAAAGCATGTGTCTATTTGAAGGGCACCTCAGTTATCAAAGAGCGTATACTAATGGAAGCCTTTCACTATTTTGGATTTCTTACACTGATTTGACATTTTGTTTAGGTTTATGAGAAGCTGGAAAAGGCTGTGGATGCTCTTCATCATGACTGCCTGAATTTTTACATGTAATCCAAACTATGTCTCCCATGTACCATCTATGAAGAGATGATGGATGCATTTTTTAGCTCAAGTTTGGAGGCTTGTTTGCTCAGACTGGAGAATCTCAGTACATCAAGCAATGGAAGAAACCACAAACAAAAATCACTCAGACTACAATCCTTAAACAGAATTTTGTAATATGTGTTCCTCAATTCCTAAGCAATTAAGTCCTTTTATGAGACTACTGGAAAATCTAATATAACTGATAAACACCTTAATAATTTCTGTAATAATAAATAAATTCAAGAACATTTTCAAATCTTCCATGAAATATCTGAGAAAACTGATTAATCCAGCGAGTATTACCAGAAAATCCTTGCAAGTCTATCAACTGGTCAATTAATCTCACCAGATGTTGTTAATGAATTTATAAAGTCACTGGAGATATAAACATATAGCGATTTAAAAAAAGAGTAATCTAAATTGTGAGATGTTTCTCATCCTCTTTGCAGAAACTATATGATCAGATGTCCTTAAAATGTTTTCATTCATCAACTCAAAAAAGAGTTGTAAATATTTCAGGAAAGAAAGTTATATTCAAAGCAGATAAGAATACATTTAGAAACATGTTTGTTGGTACTCAAAACAGATGGTGGGACATTTGAGAAATATTGCATTATCTTTTTCTCTAGGCATCAGCAATATTAGGTGAAACACTGAAAAACAAACAAGACATTTCTGGGTAAAAAAGGTAGTATGGATTCTAAATGCTATAAAAACCATTCCTTGGCCTTTTGTTACACCGGCTGTGGAGTGATAGTGAAACACTTCTGTAACTTTTGAAACATGCCTGGTGATTAGCTGGTTGAGAACAAGCTGTACATCAAACAATGCATATAGACCTCAGCATGGACTGGGAGACATTAACAGAAGATGCTGAGATATGCAAAAAAGCCAACACAGCCATTGATTTTCAAGAAAAAAAGCTATGATTCAAAAGATCCAGAAATAGTGAAATAATTTGTGCATTTTCATGAACAAAGCAGGCTTCATCAAATTATTTATTGATTGGTAAAAAAATAATAAATTAAAGAGAAATTACATGTCAAAGACCTTTCACATGTGACTTGCAGACCAACAAAAGACTAATCTTGGAAAACTGAATTTCTAAATCTTAGGCAGAGGAGAACTCATGGTTTTTTGCACATATGTCATGACAAAAATGCTAACAGTAAATTGATCATAATTACTGCTTTAAACTTGACAGTAGTAAGGATGTTAGAGCACTGAGCCAGACAAGGTTTTTACATTAAGGAAACAGAAGACTTCCTTTAGAATTTAAGTACACAGAGCATATTTTTCCAGTTTGATATTTTGAATGCTTCTGCAGGGAAAAATAAAAAAACTTGAGAATACAGTTTGAAAACAGACCTTTCCAAGTTTGGACAACATTTTGGAAAAGAATTAGGAAATCATTACTCATCTTTTTAGTCCTAGAACTGTAACAATGGATAAAACCATAAATACTATTGCTGGATTTTTTTTGTGACAAACACACAACTGACTGTGGACAATTTCTGCAATTACAAGTTCATTGCCACATATGGACTGTCAAAAGGAATCTGGGAGAAAAATACAATGTAAGTTCATCATACTGAACCACATGAAATCATGGCTGAAGCCAGAAGAAATGCCAATTTACAATGGATGACTGCGTCATCCATATCTAGTGTTATTTTGAAACATGTCTGCATTGATTAATGATGAACAATTATTTACTAATAATGTAATTAAGCAATAGAAATATCAAGCTAGAATTGTGTACCAGCCAAAATTGGAATAATGAAGAGTATAAGAGACTGATTAAGTAAAAGTCTGGAGAACAGAGGGAGGAGTACAAAAAGAGCAATTCTGTCTGAAGAATCCAGTGCACTGAGCATGACTTTTAGAAGTACGAGAAGTCTTGCTTTCCTTATTGATGGTATGTTTAAGCAAATTATATAAGTTTTTAAGTATTACTTTTTGAGCAATATGTTAAGCTCGTCATTACATTTTTTAAAAAAATCAAATAGGAGGCTAATAAAACATCTGCTGCTAATCAATGATTCAGATCAAAGTATGTATTTTAAAGAGTTTCTTGGCCAATGTCTTTGTGGATTTTCATTTACATTGACTACCATCTCAAGTAGTAAAATTTCTATTCTCAAGTTACTGAGTTAACTTTAAAAACCACTAGAGAATGCTATTACTATGTCTTCTACCTGTTTATTTTCATGCACCTTTCCTGGTCACTTCACCTACAGGCAAATAGACAGGAAAATCTGATTAATAGCATTCATTAATACTGGTTGAAAAGCTTTTAAGACACTAAGATAACTTAAATTCTTATGCTTCCCATTAGGAAAATAAGCATTTTCCTCTAAGACCTGCCTGCTTATTTAAGTCTTTCTACAGAAAATCTTACTTCAATTGATAATATTTAAAGAATATTATCTTAAATTAAAGATGTAGCTTAGCATATTTTTGTATAAATCCTATTACCCAGTCAAACAATTATCCTTTATATATAATGTCATCCAACAGTATACATATGCGCTATTATCAAGAATATTTAAAGACAGATAAAATGCACTCATCCTGGGTATGTGCCACCTGTTCTCAATGAAACCTTGATAAACAACATCAAACAAATTGCAACTGCTTGCTGTAGCTGCCCTTTACTGGAAGATATTTGAAAAGAACTTGTCAGATGACATCCATTAGGGATATTTGTACTTTAGACACATCAGATGACAAGCTTGGAAATTTTTGGCTTCACATGAGGAAAAGAGAGAGGAGAAAAAAAAACAACACAGAAAACCATTGTGTTGACTTATGTGAATGCAAAACTATTCTTTCGACAAGTGTGCAGCTCAGGATTGCTAATTATAATGACTCCTCAGGTAGGATTTCCTGAATTATAATACAGTATCTATCTTGAATGAATGATTGGCTTGAGGCAGAAAATTACATATCTAATGAAAATGTGTATATTATCTACCTGCCTGAATGACTTTGCCTGATATTTCTTTAGAGATACTTCTTTAGGATCTACAGAGTACTTAAAGTTTTAGTCAAAGAAGAACATTTAAAAGCATGTCCTTCTGAAATACGTATCTCCTCATGAAGTTGTGAATGTAAACGATACTGCGTTTCTTTTTGGAAAAAAAATCTCTCCAGGGTTTTTATGTCCAAGTAAAATCTAGTCCTTTCTAGAAGATATGGCTTTAGAAATTTTGAATATTTTCAGGGTGAAAAAATATCATCTATCCCTTAACCCACAGTAAGAGTTCCAGAATAAGATTTGTGGCTTGGTACATAATAGTGATGCATGAAATAGTTGGCACTAACTTTGGGCATGCATGTGTTTTAATCTAACACCATTTCTGCCAGAGAGTGTCTGAGCTCTGTACAGAGATGTTGTTTTTCCATATGAAGACATCTTAGCCTCTAGCAAATCTCCATTTCAGTGTGCAGCTATGCAGGCACATTTCCTGCTATTTCCATCCAAGCCTGCATGACTGATTTGTACCTCTGATCTTACATGGTGCAATATACACACTGGGGGTAATGGTCTGAATATGACACAAGCACCAAGTATACCAGAATCTTCTTGTGAGGAAGGTATCATAATATCTTTAGCAAAGAATTGGTTACAAGAAGGCTGTATTAAACTGTTTCCTAGGAATATGCAGGTGACTGACTACTTTGGAGAAAGCTTAGTTTAACAGACTTGCATAAAAATATTCCTATTTTTAAAGTCTGTTATCATATTTATTCCAACTTATGAATAATTATAACTGTAAGAGTGGGAACTGGGAGGGCGTCCTAGTTGTTTAGTGCATCATAGATTTAGGGTGGGAGAGTCTCACCACTGCTATTTTGCATTGTCAGGCCAAGTACTCAGCCTAGGTAAGGAAGGGACCAGGAAGATCTGGAACATACTGCATATAGCAATCCCTGCCCTCAGAGTAGTCAGATGCAGTTATGAATTAAAGGAAGAGACCTCAGTGGCACACAGCTAATCTCTTTTCCTGAATCCCAATGCACCCTGTATGACCCATCCACACTGAGTTATGTCCCAGATGTGTTTCCAGGGGCACTTACGCAGGGGTGCAATTTCCAGTGTTTTACTGAAACAATAATACCTTTGATATTCATCTATTAAGCAAAGAGGTAATCACTTTCTGAACTGAAGTAAAGGCAATCTCCTCTGGAATACTGAAGAAATTTTGATCACATTTGATCTCTGAAACTTCAAATGCTTAAGATGCAAGATAGCAGACTGCAAAGTCCAGCATTAGCCTTTTAATATTTAATTTCCATATTAATATGAATCAGATCTTCAGAGATTTACAATTAAGATGTTTGTCAGCATTTCATTGCAAATGCTCCTTGGTGTTTTGAGCCCAATAATTATTTGTCAATGGTTTGGAGATAATAACAAATCATGCTTAAAAATAATGGCCTTCTTGAATATTTATGGAAGAATGGTGTAGATTGCAATTTTTTGTCTTATTGTGTACTCAGTTTTATTAGAAGTGTGGTACTTTTATCTACTGGGATGATTTTTTAAAATATATTTGTTAATATTTTCCCATCAAAATTGAGGTCCATATTACAATTTTCCATATAAATATCAATATTTGGACTTGAAGTCAATGGCTCTAGAGCCAGGCTAGGATGGGGAGCTGTATGACTTTTTCAGATTGTTCAGCTAAAAAATTAATTAAAAACCTCCTCTTGTACTCAAAATAATCACAGTAGCAAATGAAGTTTCCTCAGCTAATATTTTTACCTTCTTCTATCTTTTGTCCTTCAGATATGTCTATGACAGAAAGACTAAAAGGAAACATACTCTTGTTAATTTAGATGTATTTCAGTAACACAGCCTAAGTTTACAGCATATGTAGCAGTGAATCAAGTTTTAACAACTTTGAATTTTTTCTTTGGTCTGGTCAATGGACTGAAGCTAAAACCATTTTCCAGCAAAATTAACAGCAACCATCCTTTTGCTAAGTAACTTCGCACAGACAGTGTCCTCAGAAAATCCTATAGAGACCTATTACAGCTACTGTTTTTATACAGAAGGAGAATCTTGACCTTTGCTTTGGAATGGATTTGGCTGGCCCAAATCATGTTTACGGACCACAATTCCTGATGCACTGTTCTCTACTGTCCCTGAAGTCCCTTCAGTTTGGCCATTGCCTCTCTTTCAATCGTGAGTACCAGTGATGGCTTAATTATTTCTAGTTTTTCACTCTTCATGTATCTGTAACTTGCGGTAGTTCTGTGCTTCTTGCAAAGTGCTAAAATCCTCTGTTCCCAGCACCTTTAGCCAAAACAAGGATCTCTGATGCAGATTCAAGGACATATTCGTTGCCCTAGAGCCCGAAAATAGGTAAACTACTGTGATATAGAGGGATTGTGCCCAGGGTGGTTAACATCATCACCTGAGGGTGTGATTGGAGAATTAAGTGCCAATATGCTAATGGGATAGAACTTGTAAAAAGTGAAGGGCTCGTGACCTGTCATCCATTTTGGGTGTAGTCCCTGACAGGGGACTTTGCTTGCCTGAATGTACCTTCAAAGCCCTTTCAGGACTTGAATAAATTTGTCTGCTTTTTATACTCCTAATTTGTCTTGGCCTCTGTTTCAGGTAGCGTTTTAGGCATCACCAGAATAATTCAGCTGATATCCAGCACAGACTCTGATGCCAGAAATGGATGGAGGTTCCTTCATCTCTTCAATGGATTGCATAAAAATCTCATTTCCAATCACTCTTTTCAATTTACTATTATTTATTTTACAGCTAGGTACTATTATGCCTATGAGCTGGACAAAGAAATTGCACTTAGGTAGGGAATAGTAAATAAAGACTTCTCTAAATGAAAATTCTCTGTGGAAATTCTATGGAATTTTCTTTTTTTTCTCACTGAAATTGACAAATTAATCTGTATAGATTAAAAAATTTGAGTCTAACCAAAACATTTTCAATTGCCCAATTCAAGTACAGTTTTCTCATGAATTGTTCACTGTGTAGCTGTATCTACTGGTGATGCCATGGTGTAATGCATACACTGTTGGTTGGATTTCCCAGGGGTCCAGACATTCCTGGACAGGTTATGACATTGATAAATGCCTCATCTGATAAAGTCAAGTCATGTAGAACAAGAAAAAGGGAAGGAAAGCATGAAGTATGCCCTCATTGATGTGGTAGCACAGGGATATTCAGCTGAACACCAAACCCAATTAAAACAAAGCATTCTGTCATTTTTAAGTTGTAAACTTTTTGCTCTCTGAATAATTTTTCCTATAAAAAAGTTTGAGTAGTTGACTTAGGTTGACACAAATGTCACAGTATCCAGACTTCCTAAGGGACTATGCTCTGATTTTCACCTGGCTGAACTATCTCTGGAAGCTGTTGATATTTTTCTATCTATTCTTGACAACTGGGGACAGAAAATAGAAGATTACAGACCATTGCCTACAGATAAAAAGACTTCACACTAGCTGCATTCTGGTTTTAGTTTCAATACAGAGGCAATTAATATTAAGAGTCCATAAACAGAATACCTTTCCAAAAAATGGTATGGTTATATGGCTACTTTCCTTTATTTCTTTTTTTTTTTCAGTGAAACCATCCCGTATATCCATAGCATATTTCCAAGAATTTGTAAGAGCATGTGAACTGCAATAAAAGAAAGTCCCAAAGAACAAAATGCCTAGGCTTTAGATGATTTAACCTACTCCACAGAGTTTGGTTTTGCTATTTTAATTACAATCATACTTGTTGTTCTGTTTGATATGTCATGAAAATTTAGAATTTCTCCTACAAATAAAATGCAGGATTTTTTTTTCAAGATAATGATTTTTAAATTAATTTTGATAGTCAAGATTACTGTTAGCCGGAATGGTAACATTGCATCCTATAGTATTTTAAATCAGTTTCTGAACAGACAAATTCTATGACAAGCAAGTGATTCTCTACCAGCATTGCACTGCATATTCTTTTGAGTATCTTCTTATAAGCGAGATACTTTTATTTTCATATCATGACTTTATCAGTCTGCTCCATATAAATACATGTTTCTACAAAAGGATTTTATTCTAAGTGGATTATAAAGTTGGATGAATCTCAGCCAAGTGACAGGGCAGAACACTATTTCCACAGTCACTTCAATTTTAAAAACTAGGCCTCATTTCTAGAAAAAGGAGCAAGAGTTTTCAGTAAAATATTGAGTCAACCATTTCTGAAGACATTCTCTTGGCATTGTCGCATTTAGCAACAGTTTCAAAGGTACGGATTTCAAAGGCATCCATCTGAATTTTAAAATATGCTTGAATGTGTACAGATATGTAAAAACACATATTCACTCAGGCAAAATTACAGAATTATAAATCCTCAGAAGCAGCATATATGTGAGACTTTTATTTTTTACTTCTAAAAGTCACAGTATATAGACAGCTTTTATGGTTTACTGATAACTAAAATTAAAAATATTTTCAGAGGTTTTAGCAGGGTTTTTTTAATCAGATTTTGTGGGATATTTAAATAAACATGTAGTTCACTTTTGCAGGGAGAAAGTCCATGCCATTATTGACATCCGGTCAAGTACAAGAAAAAGAGCCTTGTGCCCTGCTTATATATGCAATTTATTTAGGATTCAAATAAAAGAGAGGAAAAAGAAGGTTTCAGAAAATTATATTGCATGTGATTTTTTTCAGCTGAGGTGTTTGCCATGAAGAGAAGGTCCAGTGATGAAAAGAATTTGTAACAAAGGGAACAATCGCAGTCTTGCAGGAGGGTGTACAGCATGTGCCCATGCTGGTCTCTGTCACAGCAAAGGGCGCCCACAGCAAATGCTGCTTGTTCTGCACCAGTGGCAGCAGCAGCATCCACATGTGCTGTGTCCCAGGAAAGCCATCCACCTCCTTCTGGACACAGCGAGTCTAAAGGTCCTGGGGAAACAAATCTGCCTCTGTGTATTGCTGAATTCTGTCTCCTAGTCCTCAATGTGACAAAAGCAAGGAGGTTGAAAAGATTGCTTCTATAACATTCATGAAAGGAAAGAAAAGTGAAGTGGGCTCGACTGCCCAGTTTTGAGAAAATTCAAAGAAATCAGGCAGTCCCTGGACACTCTTGGACTGCAAAGAAGGTTCTCTACCATTAACTGGAAGGTAGAGGTGGAAATACCAATCATTTCCCACACTGAAAATAGTTGCTACCACAATCTATTGAATATTTTCACATCAGTCATGCTTTATAATAGTACTCTGGACAGGCATGAAATTCACTTTTTGTGAAGTTTCATTCAATGTGAGAGTCACACTTTAAAAACAAAAGTGAAATATCTGGGTGTTTAACAACCAGACTTTCATATATCAGGCATACTGTAGATATCATTGAGTGCTTCTTTTTTTTTAAAGTACTAGACATACTCTTATATGTGTCCTCAGATTTAAATTCAGGTCACATTCCTTCTAAAGTAACTTAGTGTTTCTATGAGGTGATGAATGGATTGAAGCAACCCATCTCGACAGAGAAAGATATCATCCTAATAATTCTGATATTTTATGTTCTTTTTTATAATTACTTTCGCCTCAGATTAATGAATTCCATTTACAGTAGCAAGCTCGCAAATGAAAACCATTCAGCGCAAGTCTGAAATATAATGGAAAGATGAGACTATTTGGCATGTAAGACATAAAGTGAAGTATTGAAGAGTCATTATTTACAAAAAAAGAGGATTTCTTTTCATGGTGTAAATTTTATTAAAAAGAAGTCTTTTTCCCTCAAAGGAAATCAAATGCATTTACATTCTTGAAGACAATTACCAAGGCCACAGAACTGAAAAACTACGCTTTCAGTTTTCTTCTCAAATAACCCTCTTTGTTCCCACGCATTTCTCTGTTTTGTGTGTTATATCCTTCCTATCTCTCTCTTTGTTCCATTTGAAATCAAATCATTAAAAGAAAAAGAAAAAAACAAAACAGTATTTTTTTAAATGAACTTCTGTTTCAATATAAATCCTTCCTTGTTTAGAAATGCATGGTCTCATCTCCCGAGGAATGAACATCTCTTTTAAACAGGATGCCCTTGTAACAGCTGTTCTGCAGCCTAAAGCAGCTGAGTGCTGCTTAATAAAACCATTACACTAAAAAGCAAGATGGAGTGGATCTGTAGGCTGGAAAGTAGCAGTACCAAGGAGCTGGAACACAGGGCTCAGGGTCACAGTGCTGAGAGCAAAGGCAGCAGCATGGGAATCAAATGTCACAGGTAGAAATGGCCAAGGAAGTCAGGCATCTCCAGATTGAAAGGTAGAAAGTAACTCCATAGCAACCAGAGTCTGACTTTAATAGGAAACATCCTAATGGTATCCTGAGCCCCAGTTCCTATGTTACTGGAAGGCTACCTGCCAACCACCCCCATAAAAAAAAAATCCAAACCCTAACATTATGCCTACCTATCGCCCCCAAAGAATCAAAACCATTTCAGGGAAAGACTATAAATTAATTTACAATTTGAGGCAAAGACCGAAAGACAAAGTTTTATATGTAGCTGTGAAAACCCTGTACAAACCAAGACCCCATGCTGGCATGGAATTTTACTGCGGCAACAAGTGTAATACTACCTGTCAGGCTGTATAAAGGACAGAATCAAACAACATACATATCGCAATAATGACAGAGATCAGAATGGAGTTACCTCATGGCAACTAGAAAGTTATGTTTCAAAGTAATATACGCTCTCAGAACTGCAAAAAACCAAACCAAAACCAACCAAAAAACATACTCTGGTACAAATTTCTGGATATGCAAAAGGTAGCACAGTGTGCACTGTGGCAACCTGAGAAAAGGAGTATATGACTATATATCAGAGCCAAGCACACAGAGGCGAAAGAGCAGGAGACACCAGCACACAGAGCTGCTTTTCTGTTTAATCCACAACATTTTAATGAGAAATACATATGGTCCTGGAAGTAGTAGCAAGAAAAATAAGCAAAAAGATTGTGTATTTCTTATTATATTTGTGCTGCAGAAAGTAGTGGTGTATAGAACATAAAACAGGGATGTACACTGTTCATTTCCCCCTTTTCTTTAATATGTCTCAGCTTCTCATCTGGGAATACCTCCATTTTTCTGGGATTCTGCAAACACTGTTCTTGTCAGCTTTTCTTTTTGCTGTGAAGTGTGGTACAATGAGGGGAAGATTTCATTTCAGCATGCTTATGCCCTTTCTCCCTGGGCAATTCAAATAGAGCTTCCTATTTCATTCTCATACCTATTTTCTGAACTGTCTGAGCAGTACATCCATGGGAAACGAAAAGTGAAAAAAAAACTGAAAGGAAACGAAAACTAAAATGCCAGATTTTTATAACCAGATGCTTAACTCACTGTTGTCTATTTTACATGGACCTTTTATGACATTAAAAGCAATCTGACATCTGACACTTCTTTGCTACATTACAGCAGAAAATGATGCCAGATTTATGCAGTACTGTAAAGTCTACAGTAAAGTGCTATTTCACTGGTGTTTAAAGGAGAGGATATAGCAGATGGAAACCTGTGAAAAGAGTAATTAACTGTTGGCTTTGTATGGCAATATTTTGATATTTGTGGGGGAAGGAAATTGCAGGGGTGGCTTCCTCCATGTCCAACAGAGTCAATGCCAAAAGGCTCCAAACTGGAATTACAGCTGGCCAAGTCTGCACCCATCAGCAATGGTGGGAACAGCTCTGGGATAACATATTTAAGATGTGAAAAAAACCCCAAAAACCTGCACAATTGCTGCAGGGGAGAGGAGTGAGAATCTGTGAGAGAGACAACTCTGCAGACACCCAGGTGAGTGAGGAAGGAGAGAGAGGACAGCACAGGTTCCCCTGCAGCCTGTGCTGAAGACCGTGGTGAGGCAGCTATGCCCCCGTAGCTCAAGAAAGACCCCACACGGGAGCAGGTAGATGCCTCAAGGAGGAGGTGATCCTGTGGGAAGTCCACATTGGAACAGGGTCCTGGCAGGGCCTGTGGCCCTGTAGAAGGAGGAGCCCACCCTGGAGCAGGTTTGCAGACAGAACCTGTGACCCTGCAGGGTACCCATGCTGGAGCAGGCTGTTCCTGAGGGACTTCACACCATGCAAAGGACCCATGCTGGAGCAGTTCTTGAAGAATTGCAGCCCATGGGAAGGACTCATGTTGGAGAAGTTCATGGAGGACTGTCTCCCATGGGAAACACCCTATTCTGGTACAGAGGAAGAGTATGAGAAATCCTCCCCCTGAAGAAGGAGCAGCAGAGAGAACATGTGATGAACTGATGCAATCCCTATTCCCTGTCCCGCTGCACGTCTGTGGGGGAAGGAGGTAGAGAAAATTGGGAGTGCAGATGAGCCCAGGAAGAAGAGAGGTGTAGGAGGAAGGTGTTTTAAGGTTTGGTTTTACTTCTTAATACTCTAGTCTGATCTGATTGGTAATAAATTAAACAAGTTTCCCAGAGTCAAGTGTGTTTTTCCTGTAACAGTAATTCATTGTCACATGAATTAAGTGAATTGTCACGTGAATTACGTGAATTGTCACACGAAAAAATAAAGATAAGACAGTGAATATCTCCTTGCCTTTAAATCAATGAACCTTTTGTTATATTTTCTCTCCTCTGTCCAGATGAAGAGGGGAGGGCTAAAGCAACTTTGGTAAGCACCTGGTGTCCAGCCAGGGTTGACCCACCACATAACCATGAGTGATTCCAAACTCCTAGCAGGTCATGGGTGATTTGGAGTAGGAGTTGTTGAGTCGTGGTCATACTGCAATGAAGTGTCCAAACAGCAGACAATAAGTCATGTTCTTTAAAGTCCTAATATGTAAATTTCATCAACAGTAATGTAAGAAGGCTGATAACACAGAAGTCTTAGTTTCTTATGAGCAGTTCTTCAAGCCGTATCTTTTCTCCCAGCTTGTTTGCGAAGGGGAGGAGGGAAAGATTTGATGCCAAGACACTATGGCTGTTTTGACTGTAAGTCCTGTTAGGTTTTTATCATATTTGCTTTGGTAGGTCTGTCAGCAGTTAATGGAGCCTCCTTAGCACCACTAAATGCATTTAGGTTTGTCAAGGGCATTGTATCTTTTATGCAGCTATTATAAACCCACTGTAACCAACTTGCAGAATTTTGCAAGTCTTATCCTGTTTCATCATTATCTTAAATCTTCGGCTCTGAATTCCATGTGGATAAATGAAAATATCAGGATTTATTTAAAAAGTAGTGTGAGTTTTAGTCCTTTTGGAAGAAAAGCTCTTTCTCTCTCTTTTGGAAAAGAGCCCCCACATTCTGTTATATTTAAAATCATGAACAATAAGGTAAACTCATAATTTTATGACTTTTAATTAAGGCTTGACTAAATTCTCTGTCTAAAAAATATATTTAAACTAAGTGTCTATTCAAGTATCTGCTATTATATTTTAGATACAAACATATGTTTCTACTGCTGAAGTTCAGTTAACTAGACTGATCAAAAGGAAAAAAGTTTGCATAATATGCTTGTGAAAATTGTTGTCACAGGAACTCATTGAGGCAAAACACTACAGATACAGTCTAAAGAGAAGTGGATAACTAATAGCATTGCTTAGAATCCATGGCTATGCAAGCTAAGATGATAATAAGGTAATCAGATTTCATGCTTGAGGGTGTTATCTAATCGCCTGCAGAGGTTTGGCACTGCACAATTGGCTGAGTGCATCTTGTTTATTTTTATGCTTGCTCTGAGACATCAGTTATTCACTGGTACTGTCAAGAGCTTACTGGACAAGATGAACTAAATGGTTTGTTCCAGTGAGATGAACTCTATGTCCTGTAATAAATGTTATCATAAATATAGCAAGCCATCCATTTTAAGATATCAATAAAATGTACATTATACTGTAATAACCGCTTAGTGGGCGTGTATACTGCTGCCCTCTACTGACTTACCATAGCCAAGTGGAGTGATATTCTCAAGTTTTGTGTCTCTGACTCTCCAGAAAAAATAAAATATATTACCTACACCACTGATGCTAACTGTGTGCTACCGAGTGAGTGACCCTCTGTGCTTTAGCAGATGAAGAGAAAGAGAAGAGAAAAGAGAAGAGAAGAGAAGAGAAGAGAAGAGAAGAGAAGAGAAGAGAAGAGAAGAGAAGAGAAGAGAAGAGAGAAGAGAAGATTTCCTTTTCCCAGACGAAAATATAAAGGAAAAAAATACAAGGTGCTCCCAAGTCACTAAGATGAAAAGAATTCTTTGACCATCTTCATGTCTTTCATCACCTAACCTTAAAAGAGCTTGGTGGAAAAATACTGATTCATGGTCAGCCATTTTCTTTCCCTGTCAGTGAGGCAGGACCCCTGATGTGGGGCCCAGAGGTAATTAAATTGTTCTCTGCTCTTTGAAGTACTCATCACTTAAAAGCTGAAAACAGTCCTGGTCAAGATTAACATAAAGGGAGAAATAGAAATATAAAGGGCTTGAGAATGAAAATTCTGAAATTAAATACCCAGAATTTAAAAAATAGAGAATGGCTTTGACTGAGTAACTTTTTTTGCTTTTTCACTAGAAACAGAAATATAAGCTGTAAATAAATCTGTGTAAACTATGGGTGAAGAAAAAGGGAAAATGGCAATGATGACTCAGTCCCCAGATTCTAGGGTGTCCTGAAATATTAATGTTCTTGTCATATCCCAGAGAGGACCTACTGGACCAACACATTTCACTTGTTCTTGCACTTGTTACAATTCATGTCTCTATGAGAGAAGCTGGGCATACAAGTCAATTTTTCCTTCTAGCATGGAGCTGGGATGAAGTAGGGTACTCTTAGAACCCAGGATAGTAAAAAAACACTACTACTGATAGTGCTTGCCCCACAGACAACACTCAGTAGCACCTAAGACAGCCTATACTGTCATATTTTAAAGCCAGGAGGACTGTTATGGTACCCCCTAAAGTGTAACACCTAATATTTTTCTGCAGACACATCTGATCTTTCAACCTCATAGTAAAATTTGTACTTGATTAGTCATTCTACGTAAAAAAATGGGTTTGACTTAACCTTTTTAGACTATATATTGATGTGGTTTCTCATATGGCATCTTTGTAATACAAATTAACACATGGCTTTCCCTGGTAACAGATAAATCACACAGATTTCACACATTTTAAGACACTCTGAAATGGCACAGACAGTGGCATTAATGGCTGTGTATTTTGTTACAGTCTTTCACACTTAACTTTTAATTTGTCAGTTATTTTTCAATGGGTGGAAGGTACATTTTAACAATGCCCATAAGCATTTTATTGATTTAATTGTATTCTATATCACTAAAAAAAAAGGGCTCTCAATTATCATTAAATAATGAGCAAAACATTATTGATACAGCAACCCATTAGCTAGAAAAACTGGAGTGTTAACCTACTATATGTTATTCATTAGGTTTCAAAAAAAAAGAAAAATTATATTATTGATTTGATAGCATGATTGATTTGAAAGCCAGGGGACTAAAGTCTCTGGAGGCCTGTGTATTCTGAACCTTTTCATTCTGTGGATAGCTCCAGAAAAGCTTCTTCACATTGGGCTTTTCTCATCTAGCAAAACATTAATTTTAAATTCAATCTATATCTAGTTTGGGTTTATTTCAGCTACTACTTAAAAAATATATAATAGATATTCTCCTGCAATTTAGGACAATTTAGGTGACCTACAAAGCCATAACTAAAGAAACCATTCGAAAATTTTGCTCTCCTTTTCAAGAGACCTCTGTTATGCTAGGCTGCCAGGTAAATTGTAGAAGTTAGTACCCCAGAAGAGGACACAGATCTCCAAAAAGACTTTCAATCTGATATCTATTGCTTTGTCCATAATTTGATGACAACACATGGGTGTTTTTAAATAAGTTATATTTAGAGTACTGACAATCTAGTTAGTCACCCTCAGAGTGGGCCTGTGTTATGCACAGAGTCATAATGCAGGTGTAAGTTGCCTGTTCTAAGACATATTTGAAGCATTTCCACTAACATAAGAATGTGCAGGAGAAATGTAGTTAGCAAATTGTATTGCTTGGGTTTACAAATCATTACACCTCAGTCTGTTACTCTTCACTTTACTATTTTGTTACTATCCTTTTACCCTAAGAAAATGCATACAAAGCAAGTTCCAAAAGATACTAATTTTTAACGTTGGAATCTACATCAAACAAGTAGAACTTTACGAACATGACAAAGTATTCTCTAATGGACATCAGAGTAAATTATGCCTTCAGCTGGAGTCAGAAAACCACAAGGTCAAAGGATGAGATCCTTCACTGCTCTCTCAGCACAGGTCTTCTGATGTACCCCAGTGACACCACATTCATTCTTGGACAGCTAAACAAGGCCGAGATCTCTACTGCCATTGAAAATGGAGCTAATTTACCTATATTTGCTCACTGATTTTTTAATGCAGTGTAGATGCATGTCTGTATATGACCAGTACTAGCAAGCAGAAAGCTGTTGTCTCATTCACTGAGCAGACAGAGCCTGCTTCAGCTGTAGCAGCCCACCTGTCACCTGCTGTGGCATGCAGAATGGCTCAGACACCACTCAAAACAGCTACTCTAGACTTCTCTTCTGCCACAGGTGCCATTTCTGATTGAAACTACTGGAAACTGAAAGTGCCTGGGTGTCCAGGTTCACCGTTTTAAAATTCCATATTGACCCCACTACAGCATTGAAGACTCTTTTGTATCTTCCTGTGGGACAGTGTTAGATTGGATGCACGTGAAGAATTCTATATGTCTGCAAAATGCTTTATTTCTTGTGTACTTGGCTAAAAATTAAGAAAAACGCAACCAATTGCAAAAAAACAGAAAAAGGTAGAAGCCTAAACAAGGCTTTCTTGGGAATATAAGCTTCATCACAGAGACCTCAGAAAAAGCTGATCTACCACTCACATTTGTGGGATTTCAGCTAAGAGTAGTGTTGAAAACATAAGAGGGCAGTGATAACCATGAGTATGTGGATACACAATTCTTTCTACAATTGAATATAGCATCGGTGTTTTGTCACAAATTTATTGCAATTTTCTTAACATTTTTTGTGCTTCTGAGTGAGGTTAAAGTCAATAGCAATCTGTTAAGCCTCTGAATGCCCATATTTTTGACTGAGTAGCCTCAGCCAGGCTACCCTTCTGTAAAGTATTCTTGTTCTTTTCCCAGTTTCAAAAAAGGCACCTCTCAGCAGTGAATTTTTACCTTTGAATTTACTCACTTTGGACTTCATTAGACCCCAAATGGTACGTAATTCATTACATTTCTACAAAACTTATCACTAAATATAATCTCCTAAAACACCATAATTTAATAATTTGCAAATCCATCCTTTAGGCACAGAAATCATCACCATAGCAGCCACCTTGCTTGTTTTTTTTCTTTTTCTAGAAATCACAGAATGATAGAATATGCTGAGTTGGAAGGCACCCATCAGGATCATTGAGTCCAACACCTGGCCTGGCACAGACACCCCAAGAGTCACTCCATGTGCCTGAGAGCATTGTCCAAATGCCTCTTGAACTCTGACAATCTTGGTGCTGTGACCACTTCCCCGGGGAGCCTGTTCCATCCCTCTTGGTGAAAAACCTTTTCCTGATGTCCAACCAAAACCTCCCCCGACTTGTTTTCATGCGATTCCCTTGAGTCCCATCACAGGTCATGAGAGTGAAAAGATTGGTATCTGCCCCTCTGCTTCCCCTGGTGAGATTGTTGAAGTATGTCATGTCTTTTACCTTAAATTATTCACCTTTTCACTCAAAGCCTGAAATGATAATGATGAACAAGGGGACAGAATTCACAAGATAAGGAGGCAGACCAATCAAGATGGATTGGAATACAGATGTTTGCATACTTTAACCTTCACACATTTCGCAAAAACTTATCTAGATCTAGATCCAAATTCTTCAACTCAATCTTTTATTTTCTCTTCCTTGACTTCAAAAGAATCTTTCTAATGTAAAAAAATTCTGGTGTGATAACAATGCTCCACCTAGTGGAAATAAAACTGTTCGAACTAGTGTAAGACTAAAGCTCTAACACAGAGAACTCATCTGTCAATGCCTAAGTAGTCAATTTTTCCAGTGATAAGAAACTCAGGATACCGTACAATTGTGTGAAAGAAGTGCTAACAGGACTATACAGTATAGTGCCTATTTAAGAACACAAAATACTGTCATTTTAAAATATACCAGCCAACAAAAAGAACAAATCTCTTGAGAATCATAAATCTATCATTAATTTATGATAAAAAATCAATCACTGTACTATCCATGGGAAAAAATCTGCAGTCCATAGTGTCCTGCTGACTGTGAGGATTGTACATACCCTAAATCAGTGTCAGACTTACAAATATTTTGATAAATTAAAAAGAACAGCCATGATACCCCAACCTTTCTTATTGCATTGCTGCAGTGTCTTGGAATTTTAGTACTACAAGTAGCCAATATGAGGAGCACGCTGAATAGATGACACAGTTTTACACACTGCAGAAAGGTTTTAGTCATAGAGAAGACAGATATCCTACCAAAAGTCAGAGAGAATTTGTACTTTCCTCTTCTGCAAATCTTGACTTCATGCTCCTATGCTTTTATTGATATACAAGGAAATACTAAAACCAAACTGAAAATTAAGCTAAGCATCTATAGATCATTACATATATGTGTATGTATGCATGTACACATACATCAACAAACTCTGTAATGCCAATCTTGGACAGATACATGTCTAGGGTTTGTTCTTATGCAGTGATTTGTTTCCAAACAATGCTTAAACAACCAATGAATTACATTGGGTTCAAGAAAAGTGAGGTAAAGAAACAGAAGTCTGAAGGATTATTCAAAACTTCTCTAGGATAACGTGTAATTTTAATTCATTGAGTATCTGTTTTTAATTCTTCCCTTCTCATGCTCCAGTGTCTGTCCTTTGCTCCCCCAATAACCTAATTTTCAAGATGTAAAATCAGCAGAATTCACTGGTTGAGTAGAGACAATATTTACAGAAAATAAATATGACAAGGGTTTTTGAGGCAGAAATTTAATTCTCATCAAAAATATTTCTATTCTAAGTTCAAGTTACATCTATCTCCTTCCATCAAGTTAACTGTCTTCAATACCAGTCATTTAACTTGAAGCTGGCATAAACCTGCTATGGGATGCCACAGCAGAGGATTTGAGTCTTCACAGAGAAATATGCAGGCAGAATTACCATGAAAAAAGGTAGGGTATGAATTTAAAGAGCACTAGTTTCTTTGCCCTAAGTCCGCATGAATATATGTTTAGTATGCAGGAGCAGTGAGGTAGCCCACAGCTTTCTGAAATGTCCCCATTGAGAGACACCACTGTTATTACACAGAATGTCAACTATGTGGTTAATAGTTACTTTTGCTCTGCAGCCACTGGTGCAGATTTCTACTTGTTCCAAAGAGGAATTTTGCTAAAAAAAAGCTACCCGGTGCTAATGCAAAGGTAGACAATTTATTTATATGAATATGGTATTATTCTGGCCCACAAGGTAGAAAGCAAAATTAAAGAAAAACATATTAATCGAATTTGGTGGGATAAATACATTTCAGTAAGATTAAAAAAATTAGGGAAAAAAATGCACAAGCCTCTTTGAGCACTTTGTCTTGTTAGAAATATGGCAAGTATAACCTTGTTAATTTCTTTCATACTTTATTCTAAATTGTCCTCTTTCACAGAGTCTGGAGATTTAAAGGTCATATGCTTATTTTTCAGAAAAAGATGAACAACAGAGATAAAAGTGTATGATTTTGCATTGTCAAAAACTAGATGTAGATAAATAATGAAATACCTGTCTATTTTCTCAGTGATACTGATTTCCTCTGTACTGACCACTCTGTATAATGAAACTTTTTTATCATCCTTTATCTTCTCAGAAAATGTCTCATTTTCACTGTGAAGCAGGGAAGGTAAATTATTAAATAAGCTATTTGACACAGTAACATTTGCAATTTTAATCCATCCTCACAGTAAATTAGCAGTAATTCCTAAGACAGTTCCTTACTCTCCTTAGATATGTACATTGACTCCTGTAAAGCTGTAGTTATATGGTCCCTTTATCAAAGACTTTTAAGAGCTTGCCACTTCATTTTTTTAAACATTTTCCTATTTTTGAGTTTTAGTTGGCCTTTTTTTCTTTACTATTTCTATCCCACTTTTGCCTGTAGCATAACTGAACATAATTTTCAAAACCATTTAGACAAGAATTGACCAAAGAAAGAAAAAGACAGTGGAATTTATGTTTCTAAATTACCCAGGTGCTTGTGAATGCCTTCCCCTATCATGATATCACAATCACTGATGAGAATAGTGGATGAACCTATTGTAAGACCTCAGTATTACATATATATTTTGTTGTTTAACTGTTAATTTAAGAGGCACTTATGATAAGACAATAAAGCAAGAACCCAGCATGCAGACAAACATTATGATTGGTCTCCTTCAAGTAAAGATTTCCTGAAAGCAATACTTCATTTTGTTTTACCCATTTTCTATGCTCCCTCTGGCCAGGCATCCCTCTGTACCAGCTCTCAACATGTAGGAGTAGCAGTAACAATGCTAGCCACCCTGCCACATTACAATGCCACAGAGGAGAGGAGAAGGGGACAGTAATCCCTGCTGGGAATTTCTATACTGAATGGCTCTAAACTCTAAACACACTGGTCATCACTTGCCTCATGGTGACTCCAAGGAAGCACACAGAAATGCAGCTTTTGCTCTTTCTACTAGTCCCAGCAGCTGGTGTAACCCAATTTCATGGGTTCCTCCCAGGTTACCATTTGGGTTTTCCTCTAGGAAGGTTGTTGGAAGTCCTCTGAGAGATTGCCCCTGCCACAGATATCCTACTCTGGCCACAGTTTCCTGTGAGCCGATTGCCCAGGAAGAATGGATCTCCCACATACATGCTCCAGATTTCAGTGTTTGTAGACAGAGACTGCATCGCCAAGGAGTGGGGAGTGGAGTGGGGCACAAGAAAAAAATGCAGATGCCCTTTAGCACAGGAAAACTGTGAACCTCCATTGTGCAAGCATCCTTCTGGCATCCCTCTGTACCAGCTCTCAACACATAGGAGTAGCAGTAACAAACCTCAGGTCCGCAGTTCACACCAAACTTCTTTATGCATTATATGAATGTTGCATGAGTCAGACCTTTCATTCAGCCTGCAGGAGAGGAGACTGAAGGGAGATCTCATTGCAGTCTACAACTTCCTTGTGAAAGGCAGAGGAGAAGCAGACATTGATCTCCTCTCTGTGGTGACCAGTGACAGAACCCAAGGGAAGGGCATGAAGTTGTGTCAGGGGAGGCTTAGTTTGGATATTAGGAAAATGTTCTTTACCCAGAGGGTGGTTGGGCACTGGAACAGCTCCCCAGGGAAGTGGTCACAGCACTAAGCCTGTATGAGTTCAAGAAGCATCTGGAGAATGCTCTCAGGCATATGATATGACTCTTGGGGATGGTCCTGTGCAGGGACAAGAGCCGGACTCAATGATCCTTCTGAGTCCCTCCCAACTCATCTTATTCTGTGATTCAGTGATTTAGTGCCTGTCATACTGGTGAAGATGCTGGCCAGTGGAATTAGTATCACTTCTGGCTTCCTGTTTCAAACTAAAATCAAGATTTTCATATTTTATACCTATAGTTTCTAGCCAAAATATATTCCTCTGTATGAATCAGAGGAACAAAAAGGATGACTTTGTTTCCTCTAAATTCCTCTTCATTCAGCAGTGGGGCCAGGTAATTATAACGGGAAACACTGAAAAGACAGAACCAAAGACACCAGATGTCCCTTAATTCCCCAGTTTTCTTGGCAGCGGACATTATTCCTGGTACATGTGAAAATAACTTCATACAGTTTAAAGAGCTATAAACCCTTCAGTTTGCTTATATTGACTGAAAATGAGTATCTGGAAAAGAGAAGCTGACAAAAATCTTACCTTCAAAATTGCTTGAAAGCTAATGTATGAAAAGCGTTACTCTTATGACCTGTTTCTAAAGCTAGAAAATACTTTAGAGAAGAATGGACACTGGTGAGCTCGACCCACACACAGAGAGCACCACTGATGAAGAAAGCTGAAGGAAAAGGCATGCCAGGTACTGTTACCTTTGTGTCACACATTAAAATCTTGAAGAGTAATTGCTTGGACACTCTGTCCCAAAATTACTTGCTCTAAATTTTCAGTGCATCTCTTGAATGAAGTAAGCGCCATTCTGTCCCTGATTAATTTTATGGATTGAGAGGAACTAACTGATTATATAGGTACCATATTGATTCGTCTGCTGACATGGGTAATGATTTTAATTGTGTCTCTTTATGCTAATTACTTTTGACTAATTGGGCATCAGTTCAGTAGGATTGGTGAAGTACTTCATTTACTATTGTGTTTCAACTGAATATTTTAGATTTCCCTTTCTGTACATTTTAATGGATAAAAGTAAGACCTTTAGAAAACAGGAAAGTTCAATAAACTAAGCCATTTAAAAAGAGTAGCTAACTGGAATGGGCATGTAAACAACACAATGATTTCCAAACCAAAGTAAAAATAAATAAAAAAATAAGGTAAATGAACACCCTAAAAGCAGTATACATTTTTTGTAAAAACAAAATGTCATGAAGACTTTGGAGCAATCAGCAATGATGATCAGTTTTGCTATCTGGACTTCCATCTTGCCATATTCTCCTCTTCAGTTTCTTCTTCCCTCTGTGTTAAAAGAACTGAGAGATAGAGGAGGAAATGGTTATTGTGTGGCCTATCTTTCCTGCTTCTGCAGTTTACTGTGGATTAGAAAATTGTTACATGTGTCTGCACAATGCTCTATGAAAGATCATAAGTCTGCTCTAAGAATAAGGCCCAACTTTATAAGTACTTGCTTCAGTTCAACCACATCCTGAAGAAATGGTATAAAACTCAAACTTTTTCCCAAAATGAAGTTCCTTTCTCAAAGCTTTTTCTGTTTTTTGCCAATGCCTCTTCCCAGCTGCCATGACAGCTCCTAGAATTCAGTACTTTTTTATGTCAGTCCATCCTGATGAGGTCCAGCAGAAGCTCAACTCTCAACCACCTAAGACACAATTGTCATCTTCCCACCTGTTCTCTGCAGCCATTCGTATTAATTCCTTTCATTTCCCTAAGACATCAGCATCTTTTATCTCCCTAAATGGTGTTAGATCACATTCTTTATAATTCACTCGTGTTTCAGGCAGAAAACACCTCAAGCTTCAGACCTTATTCATAATCAAATAAGACACAAGAATTCACTAGAAATTAATTAGGCAGGTCATGTGTTTAGATCTTTCAATTGATATAACTGTGAAAGTTGAGAGATACTTAATCTTCATGCAGTTTCCCTTGTATATTTTGTTCTTCCCTTGTACATTTTATTTTCTTTCAGATATGCTTTGTAAGATTTAATATGTGGTATATGTACTATACATGCATTTAGACTTCTAGGCAGACTTTATGGCAAAACTGTCCATGAAATACAGTAATATGATAAGAATATTTACACTAGCAGAAGATGCATTTACAACTATGGGCATAGTTATTATTACTAACTTGCTCTGGATGCCCTGAGATTGTAATTACTATCATACATTATCTATTTTCTTGTTACTGTTATGAACTTTGAATAGATAACTTTACCACTATTTACTCCATTTTATTTGGCCATTATATTTTTATTACTTTACTACTGTTTATTGTTATTGCCATCATGCAAATAACTTGCATGGCAAATGCCTTCATTATCAGTGAAAATTGCAAGGAAACAATTTCTAAAAAAAAAAAAATCATAAACTGCCCTTCCTAACTCAGAGGACTCTATATACACTAAGCAAAAAATACCCAAAGCAAATGCCAAACTTTCACCAACTTTGCCCCAATAAACCAGCAACCTGTGGATATTTGCCATGCCATGTCAGAGAATTAATAGCAAACTGATTCCATCCCTTGAGATGGTGGTCTAATAAAAGACAGTGACCACACATCAGACTTTTTTGCATTACATATCTCTAATATATTCTGTTCTGCTCTTCTCTGTATTATTACTGCATCTGTGCCAAGTGAGGAAACAAAGTGAGTACTATGTAAAACCTTCTATTTTAATTAACAATGCCTCAAGACTGATTATTTTTTATTCTGTCAAGCATGTACCTAATTTTTTTTTTGTTAGAAAACTTAAATTAATATTGGACTGAAAATCTACCAGATTGTAAATGCACAGAAACTTCTGTACAGCCATGACAAAACAGCTAATATTCATGCTATGTGTATGACACTAGTCAAGCAGTTTTAATTTTCTTTATCTGTAATGGCTTTCAAATCCTCTTTGACTCAATAACTGTTTATGCAGGTTGGTTTGGTTTTGTTTTGTTTTTTCCATTGAGTGAATTTCACATAAACAGTACTGTTCTCTGGTTTTATACAGCCACTGACATGGTTCTAGTTTCCTAGATATAGCTCCTTTTTCTGTTTGCTTGATTTTGGTTTGGGTTCTAGTTGGTTTTATTTTCTTTTTTTAATTGATGGCAACTCATTATAGAATACATCTTTTCTTTGAGAAAGTATGTCCTTTTTGATTTAGGGTGATATTTCAGATACTTCTTTCCATCTTCCTGGCCTAATAATTTATTTTGCTTCCTACCAATAACAGATGGTGCCCAAGGACTGCACACATTCTCCTCTTCAGAACTATCCCACAAACTATCCCACAATCTGTTATGCAATGGGAAATTTGTTTTGCATAAACAACTTCCAAGTTGCTCCCAAGCTCCGGTTTCAAGAGCCCTCTTAGGTATTATTTTTCCCAGATTTGCAAGCCTACTCTAATATGCATGCTACCTTTAAGCATTTTAAATATCTGTTCACATAATTAAGCAAAAGTCTGGCCATGTCTGTGCATGTCAGTAGAAAAGTACCAATAATTTATGGAAAAAACTCATTTAAGAGAGTGGTAAAAAACCTGATAGCCTGGTAAATGACTGCACTGGTGGATGCATGGAGAGCAGTGGGTGTTGATTATATTGACTGTAGTACAGCTTTTAAAAATATTTCCCTATAGCATCTTCACTAATAAACTGGTGGATTGCAGATCATGTGAAAGAACATTTAGGTGGAAAGCTGACAGAACTGCTGCTGCCAAAGGGTTGTGATCAGTAGCATGAAGACATTAATGCCAACCCCCAGGGAATGATAGCAAGGCTTATTTAATTTATCAACTTCCTTTATGATCTAGGTCGTGGGACCCAGTGAACCCCCAGCAAGATCACAGGTGATACAAAAGTGGGAGGAATAGGATAAACCAGATAGGTGCACCATCATTCAGAAGGGGTTCTCCAGGCTGAAGAAATGGACCAACAGGAATATCAGGAAGTTCAAGAAACAGAAGTTCGAACTCCTGTAACTGGGGAGCATAAAGTCACAGATAGGCAGTGGGGGGGAAGTATCATCCAGCCAGAAATCACCTTTTCAGAGAAGATTCTGGAATCCTTCTGGACACCAAATTGAACATGAGCCAGCAATGTGCCCTTGCAGCAAAGACGACAATAACAATGTGCACTTCATTAGGAGGAACAGCGCCAGCAGGTCGAGGGCGGTGACCCTTCCCTGCTGCTCAGCACCGCTGACACACACTTGGAGACCAGCTTCCAGTGCTGGGCTCCCCAATACAAGACAATTGGGCAGACTGGATCAGGTCAAGTGCAAGGCTGCAAAAATAATTAAAAGACTGAAGCATCTTGATACATGAGAAATCAGTGAGAGTGCTGGTCAGCCTGTAGAAGGTTCAGGAAGATCTTACCAATGCATATAAATGTCTGAGAGGTAGGTAGAGAAAACAGTGTCACACTTCTCAGGAGTGCCCATTGACAGGAAAAAAAGTATGGGCAAAAAATTAAATACAAGAAATACCTTTTAAACATAGGAAGAATATTTTTTTCTTCTTTTTTTTTTTTTTTNTTTTTTTTTTTTTTTTTTTTTTTTTTTTAATGTGATGGTGGTTGAACATTGGAACAAAATACGTAGAAGTGTCATGGAGTGCCTGTACTTGGGGGTATTAAAAACCCAGCTGACAATGCTGGTCTACTTGCTGTAGTGAATATCTATAAGCAGGGCATATTGAACTAGATAATCTCCGGAACTCCCATTAAACCTTCTTCATTCTACGACACTACAGAAAGCAAATTCTAATTCATAAGTGAGAGAATTTGCTTAACATCTATAACGTCTAGTAGAAAACAGATTCTGTGTCCCGTATCTCAATAGTTGTTCAAATTTTACCTGTATTTGTAGATATTGAAGTGATCAGATGTTGGCTCTGACTTATGATAGAGATTAAATATCATAAGATTCAGGCTATTACATAAACTGAAAGGCTTCTAGGAGCCTTTTAAGCTATCAAATAAACATATTCCATTTTCGGCCTAGTGACTATGCTTCTTAATGTGTATCTGGCTAAAATGCAATGATATGAAAGACATACAGTTGCATTTTAACACATCAAAAATCTGTCACTCACTTTGCACTTTATTCTGGTGCCTAGAAATCCTCCTGATTGCTATTCATTTTAATATCTAAGTGAAATAATCAATTTTCTGTCTTATGTTATTTGTCCCTTCTACTTTTTCTTTTACAACTTTACAATAGACTTTCATGAACAAAACCACACATGAAAAAAAAGAAAATAAATATAAACCTACATAATTGATCCGTTGTTACACACCAGCACTGAAGCACACACTGAATTAAGTTGTGAATTTATATAATTTCAATAGAGTTTCAGTATTTTAAGTTCCTTGAAGATTTTTTCCCTCTTTGTCAATTCCTTAAACCTTAGATTGTGTGACATCTAAAAATGATCAGGGATTTAAAACCCAAAAGCACATCCTAATAACTCCTATACACAGCATCCATGTTTGAAACATACTATAAGGTGTTTTGTCAAACCTTTTCTACTTACAGAACTCAAAAACATCTGAGAAAACTAACTTCATGTCTTCCATAATATTGCTTCTGTTGAAGACCCCAAGTATTTAATATCATATTTGAAATTCTTTGAAAAGCAGAAAGAAAAAGAACAGATGTATATAAAACACATGTATAAAACAACTTAGAGTATTCCTCATTTCTCTTCCTGATGGGATCATGCAATGATGTAAGCTTCTCTCTTATCTGTTTTGCATTCTTCTAACTAAAAGTCTTCTTTATTAGGCTACTGAAACATGATTTCTGTTGTGCAGATTTCACTAATGTTCTGTATTTTTAGAGAGAGCAGCCACAACAATTTTTGTGGGTTTTTTTTTTTTTTTTCAGACACATTCTCTGCAATGCAGCATGGTCAGTGTTGAATACTGGACCTCTGAAAAGAGAGCATTTTATGTATAGTCCAGTATCTCATAGCTGATAAAAGTAAATGGAAAGTGGGAGATAGCGATGGGTGGACAGAACATTCTAATATGCATATTTTACTGTCACCAGAGGATTTTTTGGCTCTTTCTGGGATTTTGATATTTAATTATTTACTCTGTCTCCAAGACCTGTCAGCTTGGATTCATTATAGTGAAGCTATCCTATTGAATGGATGTGCGTATAAGATCCTAAACAGAAATGTTTTAAACAGCTTTAAAATAATTCCAGAAACATATTCTGACAAAAAAAAATCCTAAGAGAATGTCTCAGTTTGAAGACAGGTGTCTGCTAAGGAAGGTGGGAACCTCCCTTAGAACCCACAAATTTGACCCCCCTTCCCTCCGAATTATTGTAACTTTGGAATCAAGGCATTTCAGGCAAAGATATGGGGAAAAGGAATAACAGTTCTTTACTAGTATCTGTGGCAAGGCAAACAATCAATAACAACAGTGGCAATAACAAACAAACAAATGAAAACCAGAAGATGCAGTGACAGAAGTCTCTGGGCTGCCAAGCGCTTTTCCCGTTTGGTGCAGTTCCGGTCACAGCCGGCAGGGGCGCTGTCGGGCTCCCGGCCGGGCAGGGCGGGTGCGATGACTCCCGCGCAGCTGCAGGGGGCGCTGTGGCGCGGTCAGCTCTGTGGGTGCGGGTTATGGCGAGGGACCGAGAGTCAGGCGGGCACTGTGGCAGGCCAGGCAGGGCAATGGCGGGTGTGCAGTAGACATGGTGCAGGAACTCAGAGCAGAGAGCAGGGGTGGCAGAGACGAGCCCAGCCGGGCTTGCCGGCAGAAGGTGGCAGGGAGTCCCCAGGCATGGCAGTGCTCCCACAGGGAGAGCACGGGTCGGCGGCTGCCGGCCTCCTTGCACAGAAAACTGCCGGCACAGCCAGGAGGATGTGCCCTCCAGGAACGTCCCCTTCCCAGACAAAAGCTCACTCACCAATGAGAAGAAAACAGCACAGATCTGAAACACCTTTCTGCTGCTGTAGCGAGGAGCCTGCAGTTCCCCCTGCTGCCTCCTCCATAGCTGGTGGTGGAGTGCCGTATCTGATGACCGCATCTGCTCTCCACTCCCCACGCCCAAGCCAGCTCTTTGTCTCTTACAAAGGAGTTAATAGTCCTTAAGCATCCAGCCATTAGTAACCTAGTGCCAGGGATGGGGAAAAATTCCACACCCCTCAACCTCCAACAGAGAATACATAGAATTTTTATGTGGTAGACAGTTTAGTTCACACATTGTGAAAAAGATGGAACTCAGTTGTGACTTTTCAATTTACAAGGAATATAATTATCTCAAAATGAATCTTAATGAAAAATTTGTACTCTGCTATGACCTCTGCATCTGTTTATCCTGAACATATATTATTCACTTACCATGGATCTTTTTCAAATATGTCCCACTTAATTAGCCAGTATACCATGTATAAAATAAAGTACTTGGTATTGTAAGGCCATTATCTACATAAATAAAACACACAACAGTATATTTTGTAATTTTCAAGCAGATTATTTTATTTTCAATATTTTTAAACCTTATAGTTCAGTCAAGACAACATTTTAAGTTTTGATCAGGACTCACTTATAAAATTTAGATCTCAGAAGTATATTAAAGTACTTTCAAAATATGAAAACTTATTCACTCATTCTCATTAAAGTTAAAACGTTTTTAATGGCTATAAAATTGTTTCTCAAAATAGGAATATAGGATTTCACTTTTACTTTTGCCATAGTCTTCATCAAGGTATTTGATCACCTTGTGTCACTCATATTCTTCTGTATAAATTATAGATATTACATGTATGTGTGTATATAGAGTGGATGTGGTATTTTAAAATGAATGAACCTTTATAATATCACTGTAAGGCAGCAATTGGAATGACTCATTATGTATATTAGTTTATAAAAAATGCAAAGACCTGAAAGGAATTTTTGAAGGTTATGAAATACTACATTGCAACAGAGATTAGACTTGAGTTTCCTTTATCTTCACATAGTGGTGAAGGCATAGAACCATGATTTATTTATTTGTATTAGTGCTGCACCCCCAGGTCCCTTTCTGCAGGGCTGTACTCCAGCCACTGTTCTCCCCATTTATACTTGTCCCCAGTCTTACTTCATCCTAGGTGCAGAATCTGGCATTTGCACTTCTTACATTTCATCCCATTAATCATTGCTCAATTGTCCAATCTCTCTAGATCCCTCTGCAAGCTTCCTGTCTACCATTAGCAAATTTGCAGATGACTCCAAGCTGGATGCAAGTGTTGATCTGCTGGAGGGTAGGAAGGCTCTGCAGAGGGACCTGGACAGGCTGGATCAATGGGCCAAATCCAACAATATGAGGTGAAACCAGACCATGCTGGGTCCTAAATTTTGGGCACAACAATCCTATGCAGCACTACAGGCTGAGGGCAGAGTGGCTGGAAAGTGACCAGGCAGAAAGGTTCCAGGGGGTGCTGATTTACAGCAGCTAAACATAAGCCAGTGGTGTGCCCAGGTGGCCAAGAAGGCCAAAGGCATCCTGACCTGTATCAGGAATAGTGTTGCCAGCAGGACTAGGAAAATTATTCTTCCCCTGTACTCAGCACAAGTGAGGCCTCACCTTGAGTGCTGTGTCCAGTTTTGGGTCCCTCAATTTAAGGAGGATGTTGAGGTGCTGGAGCATTTCCAGAGAAGGGCACCAAGGTTGGTGAAGTGTCTGGAGCACAAATCCTATAAGGAGCAGCTGAGGGAACTGGTGGTGTTTAACCTGGAGAAAAGGAGTCTCAGGGAAGAGCTTATCACTCTCTGCAACCACCTGAAAGGAGAGTGTAGCCAGGTGGGGGTTGGTGTCTTCTCCAGGTAATCAGTGACAGGACAAGAGGATACAGTCTTAAGCTGTCCCAGGGGAGGTTCAGGTTGGACATTAGGAAGAAGTTCTTCACAGAAAGGGTGCTCAGGCATTGGAATGGTCTGTCCAGGGAGGTGGTAGAGTCACTGTCCCTGGAAGTGTTTAAGGAAAGACTGGATATCTTAGTGCCACGGTCTAACTGACTAGGTGGTGTTAGGTCATAGGTTAGACTCAATGATCTCAAAGGTCTTTTCCAACCTAGTTGATTCCATTCCTCGAGGGAGTCAACAGCACGTCCTAGTCTGGCATCATCAGAAAACATGCTAGTGGTACATTCATCTCCTTCATCCAGATCACTGGTAAACAGATTGAAGGGGACTGGCCCTGGAACTGCACCCAGAGAAACATTGTTGGCTTTCAGCCAGCAAGGATCTCCACAGACTCCCGAGACCTTTGGGAGTTGGTGGACAGGTGTCCTACCATAATATTTGCTATCTCTTTCAGAATTTTGTGATCAATCCCATCAGGTCCCACAGACTTGTGAACTTTCAGCTGATACAGCTGCTACCTTCCACTTTCAGTGGAAGTATTTTCTTTCTTTTCCATTCTTTTTTCTTAAAACAGATATCTAGACACTTTTCTTACTGCAAAAAGCACTATTGAATAGCTTTCACAACTCTATCTATATTTCAAGAGCTAAAACACCAAAAGCACAGATTTTTTTTATTCTATATTATACCTGTTAGTTCCAAAATTATAGTACCATATGGGCAAATAAAAAAAAGCCCTGCAACTTTTCTAAGCATGTTAATAGGACATACATATGCACAAATAGTAATAAGTGGTGAAAGAATTTCCATAGTTTTCTGCATAATGAAAAGTTTGTTCAGACAATTTCATTTATTACTTGGTTTTAATTCACATAATAAATTATGCAAGTCCTTCAGCTCTAATAAAAGAAAAATACAACACTATCCATATTGTCTGTGTTTGGTGTTCTCTGGGCTTGATGCAAAACCATTTGAAGGCAAATGAAAACTGCTATTTTCTGGGGCTTTCGTGGGCAGTGTAAATGATGTGTCATTTTGCTCACTGCTTGCTCAAGCTGGAATAGATTTGGCATGCTTTCAAAATTCATCCCATCGTGAGTATCATAATGAACTGTTCTGTTCAAACTGCACTCAGTATTAATTTTACTAATTTAAAGTCTCAGACATGAGATGTTGTAACGGGAAGGCTCAACAGTCATAAGTGTCATTTTCTATCTCATGCTCCATCTCAAACATTTGTTTTTGCTGGCCATGAACTCATTAAGAACTGAATTATCGGAGTGGGAAAACAGTTCTGATTGACTTCACTGATGATGATACAGCAGCAGTCACCTGTAAAATACTGACACCTGCACATATTATTAAAATTTTAGCCTCTGGAGACTATGTTTGCTGAAGTGAAGCACATTGACATAACATTTGACATTCATGCCAAAATGATGACAGTGAAAGAAGACAGAAAGGCAAACAGATTGTATTTGATATCTTTCTCCATATGTGGTCAAATATAAAAACATTTACTATCTATTAAATCTTTTGATTAGGCACAGAGGTGAGTAATATTGCAATCATTTGACTTTAATTTCTAATCTATTTTTTTGTACCTGGCAAGACAGAGACAGAAAGATCAGAGAATAACTGGAGTTATCTCTGTTCCTAACAGGTGCTAAAAAATATTACATAATTAACATAACAAACCATACCATCTTTGAGAGGTGTCCTTAGAAGTGCACTTTCTGAGAGCAAAGAAACAAGTCCAAGAGGCTCTCATCTCCTGATTGTTACAGCTCAGCTTCCAGAGTGACACTCAGGAGTCAGCAACTTTCCATTCAAGGATATTTTAATTTATACAATCTGATGAATGCTTTAGTCCCAAGTTAAGGACAAAGCAATCTAAAGTGTACTGTGTGGTAAAGATTTTATTTTCTTCTCTTGAAGATATACAACATTCTGTTTAACTTTAGTTTAAACTTGTTTTCTTTATATGAGTCCATAAAGATGAAGAATAATATATCTGAAAAGGATCTTTCTTTCTCCAGGGTTAGTAAATATAGTGAAATACCAGCTTTGATCCAACTGAGTTGTTTAAAAGCAGCTGAGACTGTGACTGTCAAATTTTGGTCACTGAAATTTAAATAAACCTGAGTGGCCCTGGGAATACTGTTTTAAGCTGGTAAAAAAAGGAAAAGTTCTTTGAAAACCTCTCAAGGCTAAAAGTTAGGGAAATGTCATGTTTTTAAAGTGCAATAGTTTCAATAGTTTTTTTCATCAAAAAGCTTTTATTTGCATCTTTTATTTATGACTGTTAAATGACTTATTAATATTGAAGACTAATGCAAACCACAGTATATGGTTCACTTTTTCTGCTAATTAAAGATTTAATTTTTTGAAAGGAAGAAAGAAACACTAATGGCAGTTTTTACAGCCCAAAGTGCTTTGAGATGGAGATAAAGTAAGTGAGTAGGAGTACTTTGCTTCCATAAAGAGAGTTGCAGAACAGATTGTTCAATTAATTGGCCACATATCTTGAAATCAGGTGTCTTCAATATTTACTCACTACAGCTAGTGAAAACATGTCATCATTGAGAATGTCTGTACTTGCACCCTGCAAATGATCTCAAGGTTATATTTGTTATCATCCTGACATCAAACCTAAAAACACAGGCACATGGAGCACATAGCTTCCTCATGACACAGTAAACAGTTTAGGATATCATTATTAATGTGCTCAGTGTCCTACAGTTTTCCATTCATACTCCACACAGATTATTCTCTGATATGTCTGTAGAAACTGTCCTCCGTTAAGTGAGTGAGATGTAAGGCAGGTAAATGTGGGAATAGTCCATATTGCCAATGTAGACATTTTGTCTGGTATAGAGTTAATTTTTTTCACAACAGCTGATATGACGCTATGCTTTGGATTTGTGACCAAAAAAGTGTTGATAACATGGGGGTGTTTTAATCATTGCTGAGCAGTGTTTGCACAGAGTCAAAACTTTTTCTGCTCCTCATACCACCCCACCAGCAAGGAGGCTGGGGGCGCACAAAGATTTGGGGATGACACAGCCAGGATAGCAGATCCCAATGAAGCAAAGGGATATTCCACATAATATGATGCTGTCTCAACAGTAAAAGCTGGGCAAAAAAGGAGCAAGGGAGGGAGAAAAAGGAAGTGGCAGTCACAGTTCTGGCATTTGTCTTCCCAAGATACCATTAGGCGTGGTGGATTCCTGCTTTCCTAGAGATGGCTGAACGGGAAATAGTGACTTAATTGTTCGTTTTGCTTTGCTTGTGTGTGCAGCTTTTGCTGGCCCTATTAAACTCTCTTTATATCCACCCATAAGCTTTCTCACTTTTACCATTCTGATTCTCTCCCCTGTCCCACCCCAAGGGAGTGAGTGAGAGGCTGTGTGGGGCTTAGTTTCCTACTAGAGCTAAGCCACAATACCCTGGTACACTAAGAACTGCTCTTGCACTGAATATTTTTCAAGTGTTTCTTGATCTGATGTACTAGCTGGACATAATAGATACATCTCAGTGAAAGATAAGCATTAGAAAATAAAAGGAGAAAGTGATAACTCAAGCAGATGCAATTCATAATGATGGAAAAAGGCAGTGACATATATTGAAAATAACTAACTAACTGAACAAATAAGAGGAAATATTTCCAGTGGGACAGAAGATAAAGGAAAGTAAGACATTGAAATGTTAAGCATCAAAATGAAAATGAGAACTTCAGCTCAAGAGAAAGAAACTGTAGCTGAAGAAGAGGAAGTAGGTCTGATAGCAAGATAAGAATGGAACTGTTAGGGACTTGCTAAAATTCTGATTGATGTCTAAGATCTGGAAGTACAAAAATCCCTCAAGGTGTGTATCTAATTATCTTCTCCTACCTAATATTTAACCATCTTTATAAATTCAGTATTTGAATTCTGCCAAGTAGGTCTTCCTTTTTGAATGTTGCATTCTTTTTTGTTTGTTTGTTTTTTTAATTTAAAGCAGAAAAAATAAAATAAATCTTCAGAAATATGTCTTTAAAAGGAATGTCAAATGATTAGGTTGTCTGTGGAAAATACTGTAGTTTTCAACAAACACCAACTTTTGAGAGTTATATCTCCATATGTGCCATATCTTTGGGGCAATTTTGATAGAGAGCACTACAGATATATGATGTATAGGAATGCTGCATAGCTT
Source organism: Pardalotus punctatus (assembly GCA_013400915.1). Classification (NCBI taxonomy): domain Eukaryota; kingdom Metazoa; phylum Chordata; class Aves; order Passeriformes; family Pardalotidae; genus Pardalotus; species Pardalotus punctatus. The sequence goes on along the minus strand of VZTX01024986.1, from coordinate 109,275 downwards.
GAAAATGTCTCAGGAGGAACCATTCTCTCTCAGGAAGGTAAGATCATCACAGATCATATGTATACTGCTTCAGTAACTATGTTTAATTTAGTTTAAACTCCACATAATAAAATTAGTCAAGTTGATTGCACTCACACTTTTATAAACAGAATATAAATTTTCTGTGTGTTCACATTTCCCTGTTTGTAGAAATTAAAATAAAAGTACAAGTCAGAGATTCATAGAGGCAGATATGGTGGACGCAGTCGAAGCTCAGGATTCAAGGCAATGTGAAAGTACAGTCTTTGCTTTCCTCAGCACATCCAGAAAATAAAACAGAAGTTCTACAGCTACTTTGAAACTCATAGAGAAAAAAGGTGAAATTATTACTTTCTTCAAAAATTTTTACTGATCCTTCACACAAATTTTTTAAGACATTTATTCATGTGTACACACATCTATAGACTCAGTTTTGACGCTGCTTGTTTTTTTGTCTGTACTTTTTTATGTGTGCAAGGAGAATTCTAGGAATGCTATGCATGCATGCTTATCACTAAAACACTGTTGTGCACAGTAACAACAAATGCACAAGTCCCTGAGAAAGCACAATGGCAGAGACCACAAGAGGAAGTCCCTGACTAGTCAAAAACTTATTTGCACGGTACTTGAAGTCCGAGTGAAGATTTTTTCCATTTCAATTCACTTGAGTCATAAGCAATTGAAAACAGAAATCTATAAAGGAAATGAGGGCAAGCCTGCATTTATAGCATTTGCATTACTAAAACACAACAAAAGCTAGATGTAATAAAATATACTAAATTATTCCTAGAAATGAGTGCAAAATGCATTATTTTAAACAACAAACCAAATAAATAAATAACAGAAAGCTGACAGCTTACATTATGCTGTGAAATTCAGTGCGTTTTTTCTACTAACATAATCACTTTTTCATTCAAAGTAATCCCACACTCTACAAAGCCTTTTTAATAATTACTGCTGTTTCTGATCATAAATTCCCTCAAGAGTTCAGATTAAACTTAATATTCCCAGTTCTGCAGATGTCATTTGACTACTCCCCCTCCTTCTCCCAGCCCTTTTAAACTGTGTATTGATTTACCATGATTGTTGACTTAAAATGGTCATATGTATGGACTCCTTCATGTAGCACTCACATAAATGCCATTTTCACTGTTCTTTGTCAAAACACTTTAATCAGTTAATGGCTTCTGATCCCAAGAAAAAAAAAAAACATAATTTCCCTTCTAAAGTATGGAGTTTTATGATGGGTGTGAAGATTTTGGTTTTTAAGATCTCTCCAGGACTTCTATGATACCTGCAGACAAAATAGGTAGTATCTAAAGACAAGAATTTTAAAAGACCATATAAGTCAGGTGGGAACACCAAACCTCAATGAGTATTTATCTTTCTTTAGCACCTTTGAAAATACTAGCTACAGTTTAAGAAAAAATGTTAAAATAAATTCCAGCAGTTAACCAGAGAATGATGAAGTTGAAATCTTTTCTGAACACAGAAATATAAAAGTACAAAATGTCCCACTGGACAGGACTGAATTTTCAAACTCAATGTCTTCAGTTTACCTAGCTGGGCCATGTACAACCAGAATGTAATATTATGATTATCATTCAGATAGGACTATTTTTTTGGCATTAATTAAAAAACCCCAAAAGGGATTAATTATGTGTGTACATAGTTTAGGGAACAATTAAAATGCTGGATTTGAAATGGTTTCTATTTTCCAAACAACCATACTGTAATAAATATTCAGAAAGCAAATTAAAGTCTTTTCAGTAACATAAAGATTTGGAAAGTCTTTTTGCTTTTAAATACAGACATTGTATTACAAGTTGTGTAAGCAGTTTTTTCATACACTGTTTACACTTCCTGTCCTCTCACCATAAATCCATCTCTAACTTCTATCACATGTTTTCAAATTTAATTTTCTAAGTCAAATTTTTTCATCCCTGTAAGGGATTTCTGAAATACATTTACATGTACAGTAAACCCTATGAAGACTTTGTTCATTAAAAAAAGAAAATGTTTGAAAACTATGCACAAACTAGCATGTGGTATCAGAAGGTCCTAATTCAAAACCTCTTTAGACAAAGGACTTTAGACACAAACCTTTGTGTTCACAAAACTGGTACAAAGACAATAACTACTTAAATCTCCCTGTCTGCTGAATATCACTTTAAAGAGTCCTCCCTGGCACCTTGGAGAAACTCCAAATGAGATTCCTGCATGGCATTAGAGATCTCACTTTAGGGGATTGGTACTTACCTGTCATTTTACTCTTGCTAACAGTGTCTTTATGGAGTTAGCCATTGGAAAAATTATAAAAACCAGTGTTTTAGTACTTTGAACACTGTTGGAATTTGTGAATTTTGAAAACCCTAAAAGTGAAGAATGGACACAGGCTCTGAACTGATAACACAGATATTTTCATAAAGTAATACATCGAGTTCCACTGTTTTCATTCTCTCCTTCACCCTTCTAACTTTGTCATTCTAGATTATGTACTTCTGACAATTCTTAAAATTAAGAGTTAAGATTCTGCAATGATTTACACACCATTGCTTATATTATATATTTATTCCCTTTTTAGCACCTTCCTGAAACTTCAGCTGTTTTTCTTTGATACCTGTTAATCTCACTGTCTGTAAGCCTTTACACAGGGTTTGTCACTGTACTGGGTTTGTGTGTCAAGGTGCTGGAGGCACGGCTGAGCCCCTCAGCCACGGGCGGGCGGGCGAGAGCCCCGGGGAAAGCCTGGCCAAGGGAGGGCAAAACGCTGCCCGGCAGCCGGGGCTGAGCGAGGGGAACCGTGCGGGAAACAGCCCTGAGCCCCGAGGGGAGAGGGCAGCAGGGACGGTGGGGCTCTGGCCATTGGAGTGGAGATTCCTCTGAGGCTTTGGGAGAAATTCCCACACCCCATTCAGTGTCTCTAACCTTCCTCTCCGGCACCATCCTCCTCTTCCAGAGAATATTGATCAAGCCCTCTCCAGGCTCTTCCCTTCCTGTACTCCTAATACCCACGGAGGCAGCTTCCATGAAAAGATCTCAATTTTCACATTCCTCAGTCTCATATTGTGAGGCTCAGGTAGGTCAATGCCTTTACTTTTTCAGAAGCTAAGCAATGTGATGTGAGAAGAGGCAAAGAATTTTTTTATGTTAGTTAGAAAGACATTTTTAAGACTATAAGAAAATGCTTCTGTTTTCACCACTGAAGATTTTCTTTTTTTTTAATCTCCAGGAAAGATGTTCACTTTCTGGAAGTTTCTTTACAACTGCTGGTATTTTTAGGTTTTTTGTTGGCATAACATCTTCATGCACTTCTTTTATTTTAAATTTCTTCCCTGGATGACTGCTTTTTAAATATTCCAAACCTCTACAGAGAACAGAATGCTGCAACTATTTTTCAAATTATGTATTTCACTAGTCCTTCAAGAATGACATGGATCTGTGCTCACCTCGAGACAGTAATATAAAACACTCAATTGCTGAAATGTATCTTTATGTTCTTTATGTATTGTAGTACCGGCAGTCAGCCTCTAAAGATATTTTTTTTCAGATCTGAATCTAAAATAATTTAGCTATGTAATTCTGATGTGTATAATTTCTCCTGATAGTCTGAGAGGGGCTCAGGGGTATTATGTTGTAAGGTGTGATTTTTTTCATTTATCCCTTTTCTCAGTCTTTTGTCTGGACACATGTCAAGCGAAAGGAGAGGGAGCAAGGTTTTAAAGTTCTGGGTCATGTCAAATCTCTGCTCTGAATATTAAAGAAAGGTCTTTGTTTGCAGGACCAGCAACTTTCTCCTATGGCCTACTTTAATTCTTTTACATGGTGTAAAAGATTATTCAGTCTTTGCAATTAAGGACACAGCAAGAAACTAAGTTATATGTAGGCATTCAAAAAAGTAAAAGTATTTTTATTCTTTTGAACATATAAGATACACAGATCCTGTGTGTCTACATCTATTTTAAAGCAGACTTTAAAAAAGATGTCAGCAAACAGTTGCTATTTTGTCTGTTTTCACGAAAACATAACAAATTACAGTAAAAAAAGAAAAGAGCCATATACAAAAAACTTTATACACACCACAAATGCACTTTAAATTAAATGTCATACCTGGAGCTAAAACAAACATTCTATTTTCAATTTTTTTGATGGCTTGGTTATTGATTCCTGAGCTTTTATGTGTGTGTACAGACAAACTTATATACACATAAAGGCAATAATTTGCTGTAAGGTGGCTTGCCCTTACGGTACAAAAACATCCATAACTGGAACTCTCAAATGAAAAAAATGAACTGATTTAAAGGTTGTATGTCATGTCTCATTTTTAATTTATTTAAAGAAACCTCACAAAACAAAAAAACTATTCTAAGCTACTTAGGTGAAAACTGTTATTCTATTAACCTACCTAAACACACAGTCACAGAATAATAAGGAAGTAACTTGAAATTGTAAAAATGTAGTATGTGGTAGATTTTGGCACTTTTAGATAATCAGCTAATGGGTTTAGGTTTAAGTACTGTACATTTTCCTAGTGGTGACAAGCTAATTAAGATGAAATGGTACAATTTGCTGCTAGGGATTAAATAAAGAAATAATCAAATTGTTCATGACAAAATGCTGGCAGATACAGTGAAGAAACACCTTATGTAATATTATTGGTACAATTCTTTATTTTACCTTCTCCTGATTGGTTTAACAGTGCATCAAGATGTCTTACTGGCTTTAGGCACAAAATCTATTTCAGGGACAAAAATGTATCTGGTTTTTGAGTTTAAGGCTCATGAATTTTAAGTCAGAAAGATAGAGCAGATGTAAAACTGGAATAAATTTTTCTATAAAGCAAAAAATTTCCATGATTTTTTTTTTTTTGTTATTAGTGGCCTACGTAATTAACTGTAAAAGAATGTTATGGTAGATATAACTGTACATTGCACTAAAAAAAAAAGGGAATACATTTTGCCCAAATATATACATTATAATAGATTCAGAATGCAGAAATATGAATCTCTCAAAAATTATTGCAACCTTTTCCATGCTGTTGAGTCAGAAACAATATTTATTTTGGTCCTAAGGGGGCATAGTTTTATACCAAATAATGCTGCAAGACAATATTAGTCTTACTAATGCAATTTGGAACATCTGATATAAATCATCTCAGTTTGCCTGGTGTATAAGTGCAAAACATTTAATTCCTCTGAGTATCAAATCATAATGCCTGCCCCTGGTTTGGAGATGAGCAGATCATATTCAGCAAAAAGACAAAGTGAGACTTAGATTTTCATGTTCCATACAGAATATATGTGTTTTGTTTTTTTTTGTGTAAAATTATAAAAAGTTTTGGAAAAACTCCTTTTATCACCTGCGTATCTGGAAGCATGTCAGAAAATTCACCCTTTTTTGGTGGGTTACTCAAAATTTGAGACAAATACTAATAAGAAACTGAATCCCCTTGGAATGGTTCAAGATGTTGTTCTGTTGTATCTTCTTCTGTGGTCCGGACAGCTCGCCTTCCCTATTTATTTTCACTGTTGGGTTCATGTTCCCCATTTCTACCTAGCTGCTATCTGGGATCTTTCGTGGTAGCCACAGCTGGATTGGCACAGACACAGTGTTGGATGAAGATGCCTTACCCACCTGATACCCTGATTCACTAAAGCTGCAAGGTGTCACTTGAACATCACCAGCAGAACAGAAAAAGAAGACCAGAGATCTCTGGTGTGTTCTGAGTAAACCAGTCATCCTGCAACTAATTGCCGAATCCACTGTCTCCTGAATAAATAGGAAATGTGAAGGGAATGACTTGATAAGTATCCTATGAAGATAAATCCCATACATTAGCTGTTGTTCTGCTGTAATTATACAACAATGGGGTCAGTGAAATTTTGCTTCTAGTCAAAACATTTTAAAATATGGTGGTTTTGCCTTTACAAAATAGCCAAAGGCCTTTTCCAGCTTAAGCTGCCCTTGTGAATGCAGTCATAGAGTCATAGAATTATGCATTCAATAAATTGATCTGAATATAAAACATTTTGTGTTATAGCATCCAACATCTCTTGAAAAACCACAGTACATATCTTTCATAGAAAAACATGGTGTTTCTTTACCTTTTCTTTGTTTTTTTCAGTCAGCTAAATGTATTCTGGCTGTTTTTCTTAGAGAAATAATTAACAGTTCAATGAACAAGCCAAGTGGGGTTTATACTAAAAACCTAAGGAGTTTAGAGAAAACACATCCTTATAGAAAATGCAAAACAGGCAGAGGACTGTCAAGCCCAGGAGCCTTTTAGAGCTTTAAGGTATTTAATAGCAGCTTTTGTTTCCTTAGTGGGTACTGGGAGATCTAACTCTTTGCTTTTCTCATGATCTAGTGCCAATTTATTGAATGCCTCTGGGTGAACTCTATTTCATATTATTATCAAATGAAAAATCTCTATTTAAGTATTATTGTCTTTTTTTAAGAAACCCTCATTCTCTTTTTCCCTTCAGAATTTATTATGGCCCAGTCATTTTTATTCTTCTTGGCATTTGAATAGTTCATAACTAATAGGTGTCTGGATATATACCCTTTTCAATAATCTGTAATATTCAAAGAAAAATAAACTAATTGACTTTATTTATATGCAGTATTTTTATGCATATTTGGGGCAGAACCGTTCATTTATGTCATGTTGATACCTGAAGTGTTTTTGCAGCTCAGCATATCCAAGTCAAAGGTTGAGAGCAAACAGCCTAACTTTTGATGATATGAATAGGGAGGCTGACATGGGGAGGTGACCTGTATTTTGAATGGATGGAAAGAAATGGGTTTTCTGATGCAAAAGTCAAGAAGCAGCTTGCAGTCAAGACACAGTCAAGCCACCTTATGACAGCTTCACATAAACAAAAATATATTGTGCATGGCATAGCAGAGATTATCAGAATCACTTCTGATCTCTTGTGTCTGATATTACAAAGGCTTATTCTATCTTCATGATTTACCTGAAGATCATAACTAAGATTTGCAATCTTAAAAATGGCTTCAAGATCACTGTGGATCCATGTGGGAGATGCTTTGCTACTCCAAGCTTTTTGTTTTGAGATTGCAAAATGGGTAAGAAGGGAACTTCAGTTTGCAAATGATGTCTACACCAGAGCAAAACCTTCTGCTACACAGTTTAAACTGCTGACAATGAAACCAGACTAGAAGTAATGTCTACTTTAAATCTTGTGAATGATCATGTCAATATTTGAGGAGAGGCAGTTTTTTATCCAGAAATCTATGTATTCTGCATGAAATTGAGTTGTCCTCTTTCCTTTATTCTATCAGAAAACTCCATTATTATCCCTTCCATGTTTGTGTACAGATTTAGATGCAATGAGAGAAGCATTTTAGTAATCTTCATGTAAAGGGTGTTTATCATTTCAGGAATTATCATCAAGCTTGAAGAAATGTAAACTACCCTGGCAAATCTGACTTTGAGTGTTTCACCTATCTCATGGTCTACAGCCTGAAAAAAAGGGCAAGATTTCTCAACAATGTGCTTTAAGGAGGCACCAAAGTAGCACTTTTCTGAATGCAACTTCCTGGAACATTCTTCTTTACACCTATTTAAAGAGTCAGGAAGACATCAAGGAAATGTATTGGAGTTTAGCACAGGCACAGACAGAAGTCTGGAGGAGTAAAAATATAAAATAGTTGTTTCCATTACTATCACTGTGGTTGGGCTGGGTACGGACCCTGAATGCCCATGGAGTTTTCACAGGATCACACAATCATAAAAAGGCTTTGGTTATAAGGGATTTTTAAACATCATCTACTCAACCTTGCCTTCAACTAGGCCAGGTTGCTCAGAGCCCCATCCAACCTGGTCTTGATGCCTCCAGATATTGGGTATCCACAACTGCTCTGGGCAACCTGTTCCAGTGTTTCACCACTCTTATTGTAAAATATTTCTTCCTTCCTTAATCTAAATCTACTCTCTTCCAGTTTCAAATGGTTGTCTCTTGTCCTGATACCAGTCCCACGATGTCATTGATGAAGTTTTTAAGTAACATTGGTCCCAGTATAGACCATGAGGGACACCACTTGTTACTGGGGTTTGAGAGTGAAAGAAATGTTCATTACCTTGAGCCCAGGCATGAGTACAGCACTCCTGTTCCAGTGAATCAACAGAGGAACACACCTCTCCTTCCTAGGAAGGAACTTTCCCCCCTGCAGTGACTTTCCATGAACAACTTCTGGCAGATTTGTGGAATATGATGTCTCTTTAGAGTACCATATAGTTATTTCACACTAAGTAAGTACTGCTGGAGGAACACCAGGCTAAATTGTGACATACCATAGCTCTAAAGCACATACTCTAATACGTTTTCATAATTTTCAGGGACTACCACAGTTCTTAAAGCAATTTTACTCCTTTGTCCCATCTAACTGCCGAAGTTAGATTTAGATTAAGAAAGGAAGAAATTGTGGGAATTTTCACTGATGATGTATTCTAAAGGACCTAGAAAGCCAACAAAAAAATAAAGACACTATTTTGTAACATTAACCTAAAACTATTAGCATGGAAGATTTTTTGTTGTCTTTGGGGTGGCTTTTTATGCCATCTCTGTAGATACTACAAATGAGAAGAGGGAAAGTAATTGATTGTAATCAAAATAAATAGGATTTGAAACTGAAGGAATAAGACAAAGAAGAGAGGGAGCCCAGAAAAAAAAAGCAAAACAGAAGCCAAACAATAATTGGCAGAATTAAAAAGAAAAATAGATTTTTGTGATCAGTTTAGGCATATTTCTATGTAGAAGCTAAATATTTAACATAAAGGCTGAGACAAAATAACTTACAATTTTCTGGGTATTTTAATAGTGATTTTGTTTAAGTCCACTTTTGAAGAAAAAAGATCAGGGAATAAAGTATGATTTTAAAAAATTTTAATAGTGAAAAAACAAGATTACTGATATAGAGCTCTTTTAAGGACCTAAAATTCCATTTTAGATTTAGATTGAAGACACTTTAACAAATATTTAAAGATGTACCATTTCAGCTTTGGATAGATTCTTTTTCTGTAAAATACATCTCTGAAATGTTTCATCAGTCCACTGTCAGTGCAAGGAAATCTGAACATACTTTAAAAATACTATGAAAGATTTTATATCCCTAAAAGCAATCATGAGAATCATGTTATCTCATTCAAGCTATTTATTTTTCTGTGTTTCAGTAATTCAAAGAAAAAGAGGAGAAGTAGAAACATGGAGACCATGTGCTTTTTTCATCTTTGGCAATGATGTGATTGTTATAAGCCTGCAAATGTTCACAGCTGAAGTAAAATACTGCTCAGAAGTCTACAGGAATAATTGAAATTTTGGGATTTTTTTTGCTAGCAAATATCTGAGGGACATCAATCTTCTTAATCAAAGACAATTTTGATTGGACTTTGAGTATCTCCTTAACACAATGCTTCTTAAATCTAGCAGGCAGAGTGATATAAGTAGATAATGAAAGCTAAAATTAGACCAAATCACTCTACAAATAAAGACACATTTTTAAGAATGTGAGTCCTTAGAACATCTTGTCAAATCAGCATTAGATTTTTCATCAGTGAACACTCTAAAATCAAGATTACTTGAGCTTTGTTTTGTCCTAAATAACCATGCTCCAGCTTGCTTGTAGATATTTTATGACACAAAGTATTATAAATCAGTTTACAGCCATGGACTTTGTAATCTATGTATCTACTTCCATTCCCAAGTCAGCCAGACGTTAACAGCAAGTACAAAATAGACAGGCATCTATTTCAACACCTAATGTTGGCAGAGTGTGGAAATAATTCACCAAGGATGAAAGAATAAAATAAAAACAGCTGTACAAAATTTTAATGCATACAGTAAGAAACAAATATCTGTAGAGATTTTCTGATGCTTGAACCTGTCTATTCTCATACCTTGCACCATCTATGACAAAGCTATTTTGCAAATGTTGGGAAAAAGTTACCAGCAAACATTTTAACAGTCATTGCTCATTGAAAAAGAGATAGCAAAAGAAGATGATGAAAAGTGCTTTTCTCTAATTTGCCACCATCAAAATCTTGTTGGTTTATGGTGTGTATATTTTTGCTGTTGTTTTTGCAATAATGGTATCATTGCAATTTATGGAAAATTTATAAAAATATTGTGATAAAATTTCTGTTCCTGAGTACTCTTTGAAAATCGTTTTGGTAAAACTTTAAAACCCCCCCGAACTTTTGTATTTTAACCGAAGTTCCAAAATAGAAATGTAACAACCCATTCAGGTGAAACACTGATGTCTGTATTTCAAAGGATTTTCAAAGGAAAGAACTAACATGATTCTGGTAAAAAGCAAGTTCTTGTGGAAGAGTGGTGAAATACCTATAGGGAATGAAAAATGAATCCTCTACACGAGTTTTCATAACAAGCATTTATTACAAGTGGTTCAGTTTTAAGCCAAGTACCATTAATTGTTTTTCCTTAGTATCCTGAGATCACAATTTTTATCTCACTGTCTGAGATCTGGGGACCAAACATTTGTCAGTTGCCCGATTTGTTGTGAAAATGTTATCTCTCAAGTGAAATGTTAATGATTAAAAATGTCTCTTTCATATTAGACTTGTTTCGCCACTGCTATAAATGTGTATTCCTATGAGTGGGTACAAAAGGATCTCAATGTTTAAAGCCAAATATATTTTGTGATTGAAGGAGAAAAGAATCTGAGAAGAATATTTCAGTCAGAAAGTGCAAAGCAGCTGATCATTAATTATTAGTTTTTCACTGGAAAGAAAACAAAACAAGCCTTTCTTTTGGCTCATAATATTTTGCTTGGCAATGATTAACAATTCTCAATCCATAGTAATTCTCAATGTTACATTACTAAAGCCAGAAATGATTAGCAGTTCCCAATATCACCATACTACATGGCAGTTCCCAATATCACCATACTACATTTGAAGACATACGGAACTTTGAATAATATTGGAAATAACAATAATAATAGTTAATGATTTTAAAAAGGATGCATTTTTTAATGTTGATTATGGAAAGCTCAGTAATGGCCAGAAGGTTTTTGGCAGAAATAAAGTTTTTGAATTTTTAATTCCTAGTGAATACATAAACGAGGAATTAGAAATTAACAAACCTCAACAGAAGGGCGTCTTTGTGGAGTAAACACAGCACAACTTACTATACAGAGCAAGAATACAAAGCTGTTTCTCTTACTTGCAGCTTTTATCTATTACTTTTAGGAGTTTCAAATCTGTTCCCTGGCAAACTTCTCAATGTAATTTTGGGCAAATTTCTTTGGTCCAAACTGGAGGTCTCAAAGATCTCAAGCTGAAGTTAAGTGCATAAAGTCAAAACTGTAATTTCAAATAATGTGACAAGTCTAAGCATATCAGGCACTGGTACTCATCTTGCCTTGGGACCCACTCTGCTTTTGAGCATGCATAAAAGCCCTGCAGTCTTGGCAGTCCTAGCACACGGTGACATATTGCCATGGCCAGAAAGAGATGTTCATCTCTGTGCAGAGCCCAGACCATAGGCATTCTCACACCACCCCCTTGGCTGAGCAACACTGACCAAAAAAACCCTCTAAATCCAAGTATCCAACAATCTACTATGGTCTAGCACAATCTTTAGCTCTTTTCTGCAGAGTTGAGGTGCTCTAATGGGAAGGAAAAGCACAGCCTTATTTCTTCCTGTATAATGGCTCATATTATGGCTATTAAAGCACTCTGAGAGCAGACAGAAGTGCATCTGTCATTCATCAGGCAGGACAACTGAGACCCAGTCTTCCGTGTCTCCTGTCCACTTAATCATTAGATGGATTAATTAATATGTGCTGTCCTTTTCTTATCTTTTAGGGTTTCTGTCCTTAATACAGTGTTTTGGATCCTACCCTTAAATGTTCTGTTTTTATTGGGTAGGATCTAAAATTACCAGCCAGCCATGTAACATGCAATTCTTCCTAGCTATCTGATGGTGAACACAGATGTCAGACATAGTGTTTTGGCCTCCTTTCTTCCTGCCTGACTAATGCACACAAGTTGGTGATGCAATTTTCAGTGAACCCTAACTGACTTCATTTTTTTAACCTGACTGAGCCTTGTTTCTTTTTCTACAAATCTGAGGTAGTACAACAATGTGAAATTATGAGGCTAAATATATTGAAGAGTTTTCAGTTTTTGGTCCTCATGATACTGAGTACAGAGGACTAGACAGACTGGAATGAGCAGAAAAGTGAACAGCTTAATTAGGCTTTTACCTGAGGTCACAGTCATAGTTTAGGTGTCAAATTGGTAAATTGGTAAATTTGTTATTCTCTAAATAAGTTGATTGAAAATTTTAGATGTTACATTCAGTATTTTTTATAAAATAATAGTAATGAAAAAGTATTAACAACCAAATATTTAATTAAAATATGCATAGACAAAAATATGGCAGAAGGTAATGTTTATTGTTCATAGGTAAACTTAAAAGCAGCAAAAATTTGTCTGGAGATTGCATACGAAGAACAGACTAATTACTCAAAATATTAATTATTGCTCACAGTTTGAATTAGGACAACTTACTAATTTATCTATTTTTCTATGGTGAACAAGCTTCTTTGAACTATTTTACTTCATTTTAGACTTAATTTTACCATTTCATAGAAGAGTTATAGGGAAATTTATATAAAAGTTGTCCAAGTAAAATCATATTAATATTTGTATTTAACCTCTACTGAACTATCTACTTTTTTGCTGCATAAATTGCTTTTCCTTTTTTGTTTCCCTTTTGCATTTTGTCTTATGTTTTGAAAGTCCCATATACCTTCATTGAGTCACTCTCCTTATCATTGGTGCCTTGAAATAATTAAAAAGTTCTGGTCATGAACCCTTGAGTCTTTTCATTCCCTGTCTGTATTGTGAAAATTTATCTTTGTTCAGTCATTTTTAGAATGCTTGAGTCATTTAGGTTAAGTGTCAGTGTTATTTATTCAGTTTCTATATTTTCTTCCTAGATGTAGCATAAATCTTTATATCTGGAAAGATTTGTCTTATTGAAACCTGAGAAACTCATGTTCTTTCACAAATCTGCAGTTTGGTTTGTCCATTCCAAAAGTAAAGGTTTAAATAGCGAAGCACAGAGTACATTTCTGAAGGACTGCTTCCAAAAAAGCAGATGTAAGTGCTTGATAAATGGTAGAAAGTAGAGTAGAATTTCCTGATTACAGTTGGTCTCAACAATATCCCATTACTATCATTGTGAACTATAAAGGGTTTTTCTGACAAGGCATTGTGAGTGCTATAATAAAACAAAATTTCACAAGCAGTTTTCTGTGATACAACTGTGTACCTTGTCTGGCTGAGTCAAGACAGAGTTTTCTGCATCAGCATAGTTTATTAGCAGAGACCAACACTACAGAACAATTCAATAAGCAGGATAACACTGCTGCCTGTCACACCAAAATTATATCGGGGAGCAAGAAGATTATCTGTGGGGTTTCCCTAAATAAAATGCTGCATGCTGATTTAATGTTTTATTATGCCAGCTTTTAAAAGTGTATATACCCTTTTTATTTTTTTATACCTGAACACACAATACATAGCACTAATTGTTATGTCCTAAAGCAGAAACCAAACCCAAACAAGTTAAGAAATTATGACATCAGTAGGCTGGAAAAAATGCATTGTTGGGTAAGAACTGTTCTGAAAAGATAATAAAAGATGCAAGAGGGAACTGAAAGAGAAAGTAAAGAAAGGTCAAGAAAAGAGAAAGAAAAGAAAATTCTAAACTTATATTTAGAATAAAAGCTGTTTCACACACACACAAACTAAGACTCTGTGCCGCTTTAGAGCCCTTCTCATCTCCTGTGATATCACTTGACACCATCCTGTGGTGACTTCTGTGCAGGGGTTCCAGCTGCCCATGCTGCCCAGCATCCTGCACAATTGCACCAAACACAAAGGCAGCCACAAGAGCAGGGCTGGCCTGACAAACATTGCCAGGGTCATCCTTAAGAGGAAAAAGATTGATAGAGCGGTAAAAGATGGTTTGAAAAACTTGGCCAGATCAAACTCTAGAAACAGAACTGTATCACCAGCATAAAACTCCACATGATGACAAAAAAGGATTTCCCATTTTGCACAATATTGTCACGGTTATAATCAAGAAATTGTTCTGAGTTCAAATCCTTTCAGTGTTTGCTAGCGCATTGCTTTCCCTTGACTCTGGACCCAGGCCAACTTTAAAAGACTGAAGATTTTATTATTTTCTGACCTTTCAGGGGAGAGGGACATGATGAGATTTTTGCCCATGGGAAGACTGTGTGTATTTTCCTATGTATTCTTTTTCTCCCTGGTTAATTCAGGATATATGGATGAAGGTAGATTGGTAGGGTCGTTTGTGCTGGGGGGGGGCAGTGGGGGTGGCGTATTTTGGTTTGGGTTTTTTTTTCTGTAGCTGTCAAAATCAAACAAGGCATAGTGTAGATGTTATTTCCAGATCTTTCTAAATAATAATGAAAAATGAATCAGTTTATGGTGATACTTACCGCATGCTTTGTAATAATAAGCACCATCTAATGATTTGTTTGCTTCAAGGGGTAAGAGCTATACCAAGTCATTATTCTTAGAGAGTTACTTCACAAAATATATTTTTTATCAATGTCTAAAGACATCTGTACCACAAGTAACAAGTATTTCTCCAATGTCCTTATGTTGAATTTGAGCTTCAGATGACATCCGATATTAATCTTCCAGTTTTTTAATACAAATATATTTTGTTTAAAATATAAATTCAGAAACATTCATAATTAATGTGTATATGAAATATTCTTACATTCCTCAGCATCTATGAGACCTAATGCCAAATCAGCCAAATGTAGTCTATGCCTGAAGAAAATGTTATGTGTGGTTAAAATACCTTGTAAGATCCTTGTCTGAAATAAAGGGTTAGAAAAAGAGCTTATTGGCTATACTAACACCTAATATGAAACATTTTCTCAGTTCAGTGGAGAATTTTCAAATACCATGCATATGAAATACAAGAAATCTGAATTGAAATTTTGGGGACTACTTCTCAACTAAGAAGTAAGTTTTTTAAAAAATGCATGATGTATCTTTATAGTTGCCTAATTAATATTTAAGCCTGTAACAGGACACTATAATTAAAATTCTGGGTTTTTTGTTTAAAACCAGGAAAATTAGAAGTACACCTTACTAAAACCATACCAAATCAAACCAAAGTAAACAAACAAACCCAAACAAAAACAGAAGAAAAACACAAATAAGGTAAAAATCACAGGTAATTACTGCTCTTTAAGAACTGAAGCTTGAAACCTCCAAAACTAAGTTATTATTTACCTTGTTTTATAATCACAATATGATGATTCTCTATGGAATCTTTAGGGCTGTATTTTTTTTTTTTAATTCTATTGACACTTCTCCTTTAAACTGCAAAATAAATATATTTTATTTGTTTTCCATCTAATTGCTGTAAGATCAGTGGATTTCCCAGACCACTCTTCAACCCACTGAGAGGTGTGTGAGCAAGCTCCCTACAGGGGCTGACCCATGACCTGTCAGGAGGTGCATTACTATTAGTATTTTTCAGTGCATTTCTTCACTCTGATCTCTTTTCAAGGACTTTGATGAAAGTGAGAGACATCACACATCTTCTATTCTTTAATTTCTTAAAACTTTAACACCTGTAAAATACTTTCTAGAAAACACATTGTGTGAAGAGACATCTTTATATGTCACATATTTTTGTGCATAACACCTGTGAAAGTAATTAAGCAAACTTTTAATGAAGGCTAAACCATTGGTCCCAGCTCCTTCATGATCTGTACTTTATCTGGTGCCTTTCTTGGATGTAATGTGTGTACATTTACAGCTCAATTCTCCCTGGAGGAGAGAAGGCTTGGGGGAACCTCATCAAAGCTGCTGCTTTAAAGGTGAACACAGAAAGGTCAGAGGCTCTTCCTTCACAAGGAGTCACATGGAGAAAGTAAGGGGCATCAGGTACAAGTTGCATAAAGAGAAGTTTTGTCTCGACAGAAGAAAGATCTTTTATATGATTGTTCACTGGAACAACATGCCCAGGAATGTGGTAGAGTCCCCCTCAATGGAGGTTTTCAAGATACAATTGGACAGGGTGCTAGATAATTCCATCTAGAATCCCTGTCCCACAAAAAGTTGTACCCAGTAATCTTTCAAGGTCCGGGGCTGTCCTATGATTCTGTAATTCTAAATATGCTCTTTGGATTAAATCTTTTAATTCTGTGACACAGAAATAAGACACTAAAATTTAGATTTCAATTATTTAAAACATAAACCCAGAGATTTGTCATATTTAAAATATAGTTTGAGGATAAGATTAACATTCATTGAACAGACAATGACATATATGAATTACTCTTCTGAATAGCTGTATTCTTAAATTTATTTCACTGTCAAGAAGAGGAATATTCTTCTTTCCTTGGGCAAAATTCTGCCAGGTATCGAGTATCCTTAGATGGTACCTAGAATTTTCAGGTCTTACCAAAGTGGTTGAATGTGCTTTTCATTTCACAGGATTAGATAGTATCTGAATGAGTGGTATTCCTTCTTAGTTTTCACTCTCTCTTTTTCCTCAAAATACTTTTTTATTTTTATGGAATCAGATTAAGGTGCAGCATTCAATTGCACAAGTTACATAAACTGAAAATTATATTCAGTAGCAGCGTTAATCATTCATAAGCGCATTGTTTGGTTTTTTTGGTTTGTTTTTTGCTTGTTTTTTTTTTTCTTACAACTACCACAGGTCAGCATTTCAAAATAACTGCATGATAAAATTGTACCTGACAAACCTTGATTTTTTTTTTTGTCAGTGCAAATTTATGATGAATACCGATCATTTAAAAGATATTCATAGAAAAATTCTCAGTTGTTATATAACAGGCACTATCTTAGTCTCAGCTCATTTAGATGGCTCATGGCTGACATAGAAATATAACTAATATTATAGAAGTTTAGTACTTCGGAGATATTACACAATAGTACTTTTTGTATACCAGATGAATAAAAATAATACACTGCTCCACTATTTTTGGGAAAATATGCTTTTCCTGAACAATGAGCAGAACTGGATGAAATAGGATTTGTCACTGCTATGCTAAAACTTCCTTTATTAGAAACATGAATTCTAATAAACCTGAAAGAAGCAAGTTGAAACTTGACAAATAACATATTTTGTAACTTACTTTATCTTATGTATTCAGAGAGTTTGTGGTCCAAAATTTGCAAACTTTTTCATGTAAATCTTGTTTCTAAAAAAAAAAAAACCCAAAAAAAACCAAACAAAAAAAGAACCAATATATTCATATATTAGTATATTCATATATTTGATAGTCAGGCAGATGTTTGCCTGCATTTGAATATCAAGGCTTTGAATGATACCATAAAATTGGTACTTAGATACATATTAGCTAATGCTGAGCTGTATTTTAAGGTAAAAATCTGGAGGGTAGAGGAAACATTAGGTATACCACCATGTTAAATAACAGGCCTCTGTGAAAAGTACTAAGGGGTGTCAGGATTTTTATGAAAGTGTTTTGTATAAACATACAGGGCTGATCCTTTCAGTGTGTTTTCAGGATCATGTCTGTTTCTGTAGCTTTCACTAAGCAATGCCAGGGAATAAGTACACTAAAATTTATATTATATGCATAATGTTATTGTTTATAAAACTCTCCGTTACAATGAGAATATGTAACACATACATTCCAATTATTTTACTTTTCTCTTTGTCACATGCAAGGGAGTGAGTTCAACTTACATAGATCTCTACCTGTTAAGGTTCCATGAACCTCTGCCATAATTCAGCAAAGAACTTTTCTAGCTCTGGAACTCCAAAACTCCTGAACACAACTTCTAAAACCATTGATGTATGCAGTCTTCAGAGGCAGAAGAAGCTTATTAAGAGTTAGGAGGAAAGGAGAGAGAAGGAAAAACTGACCAGAGCTTTAGAGTATTGTAGATTGCCACTGGATTAGCTTTTGTTCTGAAGCTATTCTTCCCCTCCATTGAAACTATTTTCCTCTTTTCAGAGAATATGTCATAGGAAAAATCAGCTAGCACATGAACATCTTGCATTTTTAGAAACTAAAATTATTCTGCCTTTGATGTGAGGGAACTGTGACTTCTTAATGATCAATGGAACCTCTAAAGTTTGCTGGACTGAGACCAAGTTTGGTGGAAAAGTCTACCCTGAAAGGTTACAGTTCCCAGTACTAAAATTCACTTTAATTTGTTCTGTTCTGCTCACAGAGTTTATCTGAGGTTTCCTCACTTTAAGAGTTTCTCTATTGTATTATTTTCTCTACTCTATTCTATTAGTTTGTGATCCAGTAAAATGTAGCCTTAGAGATTAGACAATTTTGGCTTAGTGTGCTCCCTTACAAAAAAAAAACCCAAAAAGCAAACAAACAAACAAACAAAAAAACATGAAGCAGTAAACAGTTCCAAAACTCTAGTGACCACTGGTACATAATGAGGTAAATCTTGAGCTACTGTACTCAAGTTGTACTGAATGGAGATTGGAAATTTAAAAAAAAAAAAAAAAACCAACAAAAATCCAGAACAAAATGGGAAGTCTTTAATAATTTATTCCAATGAAAAGCCCATAAAATAATTGTTTAATATGCACTCATTCAGAATGTCAAAGTTGATTGTAAAAATGTGTTTTTATCACCATAATACCTGTATTCCCTCAAATGTCCTTGGAACTTGTATGTACTGTGAACTGCATATGTCAGACATTTTCTTTGGTGTCTCTGAGAATATGAAACTAATTGAAGCTTACACATGACATTTTCTGTTGAGCTACTCAATATGCTTAAGTGGCATGATGGAATAACATCCATTTTTCTAAAGTTGTCCATTAAATAACTCAATTTTATTTGAACAGTGTATTTTTTTATAACTAATCACAATTCCTCTCCTTAACTACATAACCTTACTACATTAGGAGACTTTGCCCCATGTAATTCAATTGTCTCTCTGCCTCCAGAAAGAGGACAACATGAAAACATCAATATATGCTGATGTCAAGGTCCACAAACACAGAAAGTTACACTGTTTAGAGATTTATCTCTAGGAAAACTGTCAACTTGAAATATCTGGGAGGGTTTCTATCCTGTTAGTACTCAAAGGAAAGCAAGCAGTTATTTGGAAAGTTAAAATTTCCTGTGTTAGACATTTTGTTATTTGATTAACTTAAAGAAAAAATAGTGTAATAAAAAGAGCAGATTAATCAATGGTTCAAATAGAGATGGAAGCACCTGTGAGGAACAATTCAGAGTTCCTAACTAAGCACCTCCCTCTTCTTTTATGTTTCTGCAGGGCTACTTTTAGGAGCTACTATATCTCTTTTGCCCTCTTTCTTGTACATAATAATTCTTATGTACTTCTATTTTTGTTATCTTATAGGAGCTTTCTGGGTTTAGGCATGTTGCCTAATTTTTTTTCTTTTCACTTCATTTTGAGGGAAAAGTCTAGCTTTGTGACATATTTAAGAAGAAATTATTTCCTTTTAGATTTGCCAATCAAATTTTGGTTCAGATGAGACAAAGTTGAGATATATCTAGGAAAAAAACAATAAACAGTGACATTTTCTGCTATGTTCTGTCTTCAAGAGGACTTGAATCTGTAACATCTTTAGAATATGTAAATAATATCTAAAAGCTTTAGAACACATAAATGAAGCAAGGCATCAGGTCACCAATTCCCTGGAACAGGTATTTTTCCTCTCTTTATCAGTATGGAATTTTTCTAGCAATAAAGACTTAACAACTCTGGAACCAATGTTTAATACATAAAATTGTGAAATACAAATTCTATGCTGCTGTCTCAGAGAAGGGCAGATCATTTAATAAATATTAAAAGCTAAATGGCAGTATCCAGTTAAAATTAAACTGACAAAGACATAGGCCTATCCCTGAAAGAGAGGCAAAAATGCAGTATTGCAAGAAATATATGCTGTATCAATAAATCTTCTCTTGTAATCTTGGCTTTACTGCAATTTAGAGTTTACCTGAAAATCAGTCTGTTTGACATTTTTATTACTGTTGTGCAAATAGAAAGAGAGTAAATGAACCATTTTTTGCCTTTACTTTCTGTGTAGAGCAATATTTCATTTTTCCATTAGGTTGATTTTTTTGTTTTTTGGGGTTTTTTTTGTTTGTTTGGTTTTTTTTGTTTTTTGGGTTTTTTTTTTCTTGGGGTTTGTTTGTTTTTTCTTTTAATCATACAGATGCTTACCCCTTGGTATCTTTGAGACTGCAAGTATTAGCTACGGCAGATTTCTCTTCTACGTACATGGAAACTTTCCTACTATAGCACAAAAACTACAACAAGCTAAGCTGATATAAATAAAATTTGGTTTAAATGCTTACTGAACACACTGTAATGAAACACCCTGTGGCAATTCAGGAATGCTGGATAACAGACTGTGCCTACCTGGTAGAAGGCATAAATAATTGCTGTATTGCCCATCCTTTTCTCTGCAACTATTTGGACAGAAGATTAAGAGATCTGAAAGAAAGAAAAAGGAAAGAACAAACTGCACATAATATGATTGAGTGCCTTTTTTTACATGTTTAATATTAAAGCAGCATCTATATTTAGTTGTTGTGATCTATTTTGGGAGGAATTTATGTTTAAATGGGGTTTTTGTGAACATGAAATCATGATGACTCCCTTGTGCACCATGTCTGAAGCAGACAGAAAGCTTAATAGGGTGTGGTAAAATTGTTCAAATCTGTCTGGACAAACTAAATTAATATTTTCCTTCTGGACATATTAAGAGAAATAAGCTAATAATATTTATCCTTTAATGAAGAAGAAAATTGTAAGCTGATGGAGTTTTGTTCACAAAAATGTTTGTATTAAAATACATATATTTTTGCATCAGAAATATTGAGTTTTACTTGATTTGATAAACCAGGTACTCTGAAAGAACTAATCCTTGGTAATTTTTACTGACCTGTGTCTTCATGATTTTAACTCTTGTCTCCAGAATTACGGAGTTTAAAAGACAATAATTTAAAGCTGAGAGAGCAAATACATTTACTGATCGCTGCCTCTCTCAAGAATGGCTTAGACCTTCTCTAAATGATAAAATTTAAATTTAATTGAAATCAGGTATATTAAAAAGATATTTTGCAAGCCTCAGCCCATGTACTTGAAGAAGGAAGCTCTTAGGCAATGTGGAAGAGAAGAAGTAAATTTCCTTATGGTCAAGAAAAAGCTACATGTGGTCAAGTCAAATCACATGAAAGAGCACTTAATTGATGCATAATCAATATAGTTAAATTCTATGCCTGAATAAGGGACTTACATAGCTGAACATGAGTTATGAAAGCATTTAAAATACTTTCTCTTGTTCTTTTTACTAATTTTCTGTAAGATGTCTTCTATTTATTTCATAGAATATACATTTATATCACTTTGTATAAGGAAAACAGTTAATTCATACTCAGAAAAAGGCAGGTGGTCATTTTGTGATTGGCATTAACACATGAAGTAGATGTACCACAAATAATGCAAAAATGGCCCAAACACCATTCAGCATGTTTCTTCTGTAGTTAAAAGGTGTCATACTTAGTGCTGATAACTAATAATACAGGGTTTGCTAAATCCAGTTCAGGTTAATGAGTTACTTCACACATGTCATGTATGCAGTAATGTCATGAAATTTTTATAAAGGGTAGCTAATGGCCTGAAAAAGTAGGATGTATATTAAGACTGGGATTATGGGACTTCCTCACAGAAGTCAAGGACTGACTCCTTTTTTAGCTTTGATAATCATACCTTCCCCCTCTTTCTCTCCCCTCTGTGCTCATTG
This sequence comes from Pardalotus punctatus, assembly GCA_013400915.1. Taxonomy (NCBI): domain Eukaryota; kingdom Metazoa; phylum Chordata; class Aves; order Passeriformes; family Pardalotidae; genus Pardalotus; species Pardalotus punctatus. The sequence goes on along the minus strand of VZTX01024986.1, from coordinate 87,400 downwards.
TGAAGTGTTTTTCAAACATGTCAAGAACAGTGTATTTTGCTGTTGCCACAGGTGTTACTGTTCTTAGGGTGAAAGTAATTTCCATTTGAAACATAAATTCAGTTCAGTGTCTGCTTATTGTTGATGAGATATTCTGAGAACATTTATTTCTGGTAATATCAATTACTTTTAATTAAATCAATTGTATAATTTATGGCCAGTATATACCTGAATGTAATATACCTGGGAATTAATTATAAGCCCCTTCACTTTCCTTAAAATATCCTCTCCCATTTTTAACACTTTCCGTATGATTAGGAACTGAGTAGGAAATCAACAGAGACAAGGCCTAAGGGAAACATGCCTGCCTGGCTAATCTGATAGATTTGATGAGAAAGAGATATTGTCAGTTGTCATCTGACAGAAGTGACAGAACTTTTCTTTCTCTAGGGAGGAGTAGGTGTGTGTATCTATGCTTTTGTTTTTCATTTATCTGGGGTTTTGTTTGTTTTGTTTTGTTGTTTTTTTTTAAATTTTTAAATATTAACTTAAAAATTTCAGACAGAAAAACATTTGCAGGACCAGTTTTTCCTTGTCCTGTCTCCTGTGCAGCATAGCAATCTAATATCCTTTGCCATGGGGATTTAGTGAAGACTGCACATGAGACAGATTTCTGTTTCCAAGCAGACGGACAAGCAGGATGAGCTGACATCATTTTCACTTTTCTCTTTTGCCTCAGGACACCTTGTTCTGGTAGATCCAGCCTGGAAACAAGGAGCCTCCCATGTGCCCTGCGAGCAGCAGGAGTGGGAAGAGTTTTCTCCCAGCTCATGGCAGAGGCAAAGTAGCTCCGCAGGAGCTGGGAGAAGTCATCACACAGACAACACCAGGAACGAAGCTTAGGGGCTGTTTCTAGGCATGAGAGGAGTAAAATACCTGTCCAGCCTACCTGGTTACAAACAGCAGCCTGAATGGAGTTCTGCCATCTTTGTCCCCACTGACAACTATGTAAAGCAGAGGAGGACACGTCCCTGCACTCACTTTGGTTTGGGAACTGTCTGCAGTCATTGTGAGATGCTTCCAGAGTAGTGCTCTGAAGTACCTCCACCCTGTTTCCTACAGAGAAAGAGATACCATGTGTTCCACTCATGCACCTGCCACATCAAGCATATCTCTACTCTCTTATGGTTCTCTTTTCTTCCAAATAATGTGTCTTTGATTTAACTTACGTCAAGGTTTGATAGATATTGTTATGATATTGATCCTTTTCTGTTGGAGCTTTGAAAATTAGAAGTTCAAGACAACTGAGGAAAAATATTGAATTCCTTTTCAATTCTTCAGCTCTGCAGGAGTTAGGAGTATAACAAATGCAAAAATCATATATTTGTTAAACTTTTTCATGCAGATGCTAAAGTGAAGCTGCTGGAGGATATTCTTCAATAGTTATAGTCAAAACTTAAGAGTTAACAGAGTGAACACACTCCCTATATATTTTTACTGTTATCCAAAAACACTGTGGAAGATATGGCAGGAAGTCAGATTTCCTGATTTCAAATCTAGTGCTATATGTACCAAAAATTCCTGAAATAAAGAACTCACATCCTAATAGATTGGATCCATGAAACTTCTTGAAGAATAACAATGTTACTTTTGTCTTTCAGAAACAGTATCTTTAATTCTGTTTCACATGCTCTGCTGCTATCAGTGTTGTAGTTAATCATGTCAAAGTTATAGCATATTATGGTTTTGTATTTTGCATTTCTGTGTCTAGACATGCTGCGTTGCAATGCATTTTATATTAAGAAGATTTTCTGTGACAAGGCTTCTTATGAAGCAATTAAGCACAGTGCTCTGTATCATAAATATGAAGTGAAAAGTCAGAAAAGTGGCATGTCACATCAAAACCACATAAATGCACATGCCAAATAACCAATCTCGATAAAAGAAGATGTATCCTTTAAAAACATTTTCTTATCTGTTTTTTCACAGGCACTGAAAATTCAGTATCAGAAATGACCTGTGATCTAGCTCAATCACCATCATGTCTGGCTATCAAAAGGAATGGTGATTATGATGAAAAATGTTGAATAAGAAATGATAAATGAACATTATTCAGAATGACCCCACTTAAACATACCCTGATGTCTCAACATGTGTCTTGCTATAGGCAGTGCTTAGAAGTTTAGAGCAAAAGCGGTAAGAGAGAAAAACCTTTTTTTTTTTTTTTTTTTTTTTTTTTTTTTTTTTTTNATTGGAACAAATACATGGAGCCAGCTGTGAAGCTACATCAGATATGCAGCTATCACCACATGTACCAACAGCACATAGACATGAATGTTCACTTAGCTGTGAAAGTGGACCCATCATGGAGACCAGTGCATGAGTCCTTAAAACAGCCAGAGAAATAAATCTGGCATATAATTACATTTGCAATTTAGCAAATAGACTTTCATGAATGAAAAATCACAATAATTACATTGAGAGCAAACAAAATTACTGAAAATGTTCATTTTTGTTCCTATTTGATTGTGTTCTCCATTTATATTATTTTGTTCACGTAAATATTCTTTTATTCTGTGCAGAAAACAAGTCGTCCTTTGCTCCTGGTTCTCCTGAAACATTTCTTCTCTCTGAACACTTCAGTCTGTGGGTCTGGATCTTCCTGGCTTCATTTAGTCATCAGGCCTGAACATTTATAGTGGCTATTAGTGCACTTCAGACACAGAATAAAAGATGATAGATTTCATTTGCACTTAAAAATAGTGTCATGCCTCATAAGAGTAAAATCTTTGGGAGAAAGCATTTCATATCTCCTGATGGCATCCATAATAGTTTACAGCTATAATAATTTTGCTTTCACCTGGTGAAAAGACCTGCTGGGTGAGCATGATTTTCTAATGAAACAAGATGCCAATAAACAAGAATTACATTTCATGGGGTAAAAAATCCACAAAACAGCAACACAACCCCCCCATGCCTCCCCCCCCAAAAAAACCCAAAACAAAACAAAACAAAACAAACAAAAAAATTTTAAAAACCACAAAAACAATTACAAAAAAGAAACAAAACCAACCCAAAAAACCAAAACCCAACAAACAAAAAACCACCAAACAAAACCCAATGAAATAAAAACCTCACTGAAAGAAAGAAAAAAAAAACCAAAACAAACACCTCTCTTCTCATCCCCCCTAAAAAGAAACTCACATCCCCAAAAAACCAAAACCCCCACAAACCCAGAGCAATATATATTATATGGATTATAATCCAGGTATTATAATAGGTATATTATAATAGGTAGACTTTTCACTGCAGATGGAAAAACTGTTCCAGAGAAACAAAATTGGCAGTATGGACTCTAAAATTTTAAAATAAAAGAACTGGTTTCTGAAAAGAAAAAGTTTTTTTACAAAGATTACCACTCTCTGAAAAATGCTTACTTCCCATCTTAATAAGATCAGAAGTCTTGGAAACTCTACATATTCGAGCCTTGAAAAATCTGATGAAGATTTTAAAGCCTTTTTTTTTTTTGACCCTGGTTATCAACTCTTATCTGCTGCTTTGAAATGGTAAGGTAATACTATGTAAAGAACAAGGTTTACCAAATGTCAGGAATACAGGAAATCCTTCCCAAAATGCCAGACACCTATAACAGGAAGAGTTATTAAGAAAGCAAAAGGACATTTAATGTGAATGATGAAAATGCCTCCACTTCCATCAGCAGCAGGAAGACGCATACAAGGACTGCACTGCCAAGATGCTATTGACTCCCAGCAGACAATAGAGTAACGAGGGAAATGTAATATATCTAACCTACCTGGACTTCAGAAAAGTACCTGATATAGCTCCTCATGGGATATTATTTTCTAAATTATGGTTTAGAAAAAGGATTCTAAAATACAGAACTATCTAGGGGGTCAGATTTTGGTGAAAGGATAGTTGGCTGGCTGACAGAACATGACCAGGACAGTTTCTTATGCTTGGAGCTTCAAATTTATCATTTTTAGTATATTTATAATTGGCCATGGCACTGAAAAATAATCAGGCTAATAAAATATGTTGACAACATAAGGCTGTAATGCCCTCTCCAGTGGGAAAGGGGATGACAAAACCACACAGACAGAACTAGATGACCTTGAAAACTGAAGTAATATATATGGGATGGGGTTCAGAGAATAATAGAATCCTTGAGGTTAGAAAAGACCTTTGAGATCACCGAGTCCAACCATTAATCCAGCACCGCCAAATTCACCAAAACTCAGTAGTATTATGTGGAAGGCTGTGCACTTGTGGACAAACAAGAAACATTGTTAAACTCATCAATTACGAGTGTCAGTGAATGAAGAAAACCCATAAACAATCCTTAGGAATAGCATAATTATAAATCTGAAATAATACAATTGTCATTATATATATAAGTACATATAGATGTGTTTCATGATCTTTTACTTATATATATCATGTATGTATGTATGTATGTATGTATATATGTAAAATTGCATACAATAGTGAATCAGGTGTGTTTCAAGCCTAACAGGATAGTATTTATGCAATTGTGCAAGAGAGTGCTAAAAATTAATATGAACTGGTGCGTATATCCAGTTTCCAAATTGTTGTGGACCAACACACTATCTTGAACTCTTGAAATATTTTCTATATTATCAGTATATAGAAACAGCACATACAGTGCTGAGTTCTCATGTTACTGTTCAAATTAGGACTGCTAATTAGGACTGTTGTCTGTGTCACCTGCAGACCTCTGAATACAGGCTAATGTAGTTTTTGTATATTGTGATGATCATTTGTTAGCAAAAATAAAAATCCAACCTCTGTAAGGATACAGAGAAAAGCCAGTGAGATCATCACAGAATAAGGAAGATATCGTAATGAAAATTAGCAAGGAACAAAAAGACTAGAGAGACTAAATCTAATAAATAGATTGGGGCAATAAAACTCCAGGGAGAGAGAACTATTTAATCTAAAGAACAACATTGGTACAGCTCAAATGGGAATAAATTGGCCATGAGGAATTTAGGCTGATAATTGGAACATGATTTAAAGCCACAAGAGTAATAAATTGCTGTAACAGTGTTCCATCAGGAGAAACGGGAGTAAAAAACCACAAAGCACTTTAAAGTTGCAGTTTCGCTGATGTATGGCAGAAATTCTGTGAGGGGGACGTTTGGGGAGCCAGAGACTGAGCTTGACCCAACACACTCTTCATTTTAGGTTGTTTGGAGTTCAGATCTCAAGGCTTAAGTGTTTACCTGACTTTACCTGAACTCTGAATCGTAAGATCCAGGTCTCTCAGCTTTGCATTTCCAGACTTTCTGCTTAGCAGAATAAGACTTCAGTGAACCTTTTTTGGTTCAGGATGTAATCAGTGAACATAGGCTTTGCAAATGAGTCTAAGGTATTCATGTTCTGGCATTGTTCAGAGTTGAGGCTGCTAGGAGTCAGCAGTTTCCCTCTCATCTTCCTTCACTCTTAGACACTGCCAACCTCACTACAATATTTACTCATCTGACACTTCACCAGCTGTCAAATAATTATTTAAACAGGACAAAAGCAACCCCCATCTTTAAAATAACAGTTAGCTAGAAATTAGAAGGAGGTTGCCTGCCTATGCTTGTGTAAGGACTATGACAATACGTACTTGGTAAGAAATATTAATTACTGCTACAGAAGCAGTAGTTTCATTAAATGGAGCATGGCTGGAAATAGGCTAAAGGAGCAATTGACCAGGCTGGTCCTTTTTCCTTTGCAACATATTCCATCTCCTATGTAGGTGTGCCCGTTCTATGAATCTCTGTCCTCAATCAGCTGTTTGCTAAAAAAACATTTAGTTGCCAACCATTGGTCAACATCTGGAACATGCATCAATTTTTGAGAGTACATTAATGGCATTTATCACATTTACCTGGTATTGCAAATGAGTTACAACTCATAGTGGCTTTGCCACATGCCTTTTGTTTCTTTGTATGCAGAAAACATTACAAGTGCAGCCTTGGGCACTGACCCAGGTCATACATACAATGTGAACATTGTTCCAAGAAGCTGTTCCAGCTTAGAGATATTGTCTCCTTTGGTATACATTGCAAATATTACTGTAAAAGTATGTTTAAAGTTGCAATGGCAAATGTCTAAAAACTAGGAAGTACAGACTTGATTTAGGCTCTTTATTTGTGCAGTATGACAGTGTATTTAACAACAGGTTCACATACATTTTCTGCATCTTTGTGCTTCATTTAAGTCTCAGGGTACTCTGCACTCTGAAGATGAAATAAATATATTTGGTCAGACCCTAAATATCCAGACTAATCCTATCTCGCATTTTGAAAAAAACGCTTAGCTGTGATAGACCTCTAATTTTCTGCTTGTGTAATTCTCCTCTCCAGTATAATTTAATAGATGATCCTTAAAATAATTAAGTGGTGTGGGAATTCAAGTCAGGTAGAGTGAGGTAAAACAAGCTACTTGCATGCTTAGAAACACATAAGCTGGTAAGATTCGCTGAGCTCATGTTCTAAAGCAATTTATCTACTTTGTTCAATGAGGCTGAAGCGCACATGTGAAAAAGATTCAGGTTGTAGAACAGAAACAGATTTCAGGATTTTTTCCCTTTGCTTTTCTTTTATTATATTTCAGTACCTAATTAAAACTTTTATATAATTTGCCTGGTGTTCAAATAGCAAACTGAATTACAGGTTTGCAAGCAATCAGATTTCTTATGAGATTTAGTCACAAGCTATACCAGTTCAACACATATCTAAAAAAAAAAGGGTTTTGTTCATTTTTTTTAATAGAAAATTTGTATAGGAATTAAATTATACTATAAAATTAAGTTACACCATAATTTTCCTTATGTTTTTAATTTTAAATGTTTCATAAAAAGAACACATTTACAATATGACCTAATTAATTTAGAAGCTATTTCTTGAGAAATGTCTATAACAGCAACAGATGGCAAGAAGAAAAAGAACAACAAAATCCTGTTTTGAATATCATCCAATTTGACAAAGAACCAGCTGCTATAATAAGTGGTGTCAACATCTAAAATGTACTTTAAAATGAAACTCGCTTAGATCCATTAAATGCAAAATACTTTAAGGAATAAAAGTTCATGGTTTGTTCTTGTGTATAACTATGCTACCTACTATATTCTGTATTTTCTGATGACTGTCAACACTTGTCATATTGGTAAGGACAGACAGATGGAAGAGTAACCATACCTACTTTTACAAACAAAAATAGTTATATATATTGTATGTGATACACATCAACATAACCAAAACTGTAACCTAATTTCATCTCATGACCCCCTTTCTTTATGAGCTGATTAGAAAATGTCCTTCAGCTGCTTTTAAAAAATCATAGGATTTCTTTTCATTATAGCAAAAGGCCTTTTAAAAGTAGGCATTCAAAACATAGGTTTAAATGTTTCCTGTTGTTATTTCTATTGTATTATCTGATACAATTCTTATTTTTATTAGGATAGGTGAATGCTTAGTACTTTGGTTTTGGCTTTACACTAGAGCCTGCTTGTCTGAATAAAGCAGTTTATTCTCCTTCTGTTAGGTTTTGTTTTAACATCCTCGGGCTCTGTCAGGATATTGAAAAGTTTGACTAGAGGGAAATCACATTTATTTTAAAATCAAGAATTCTGTCATGGCCTTTAAAGTACAGCCCTGTACTGGGAGTTCCATCCCAGAGGAAGCTCAGGAACCATAAAAGCTCTCTAATCAAAAAGCAGAGAGGAAAAGCTCTGCCTAAGCCTGGGAGAAAGATGTTGTTGCTATGTGTAGCAGTCCATCCATTGCTGGGCAGAAGCAGGAACTGCTGACAAATGCACGAATGTAGTCAAACTCCAAATGTGCTGGATGCCCTTTATGGAAAGCATCACCAATTCCCACTGCAGGTCAGTAACAGTGCTGGAAATTCAAGGCAGATATTTTGATTCTCAGCCTTAGGAGTGATGCAACATCGACTTGTTTATCCTTACTTGTGTGTTTTATAGAAGATGGTAGAATGGGGATTGCACAGGGGCAAAAGAATGCTCTGTTTCCCTCATATATGTGCTGCAGAATGTGGCTTAGCCTTTGTTTCTCTACAAATTAACAATAGAAATCATGGAATAACAAAGCTGCTTTCAGATCTTATTAGCAGTCCAAATTCCAAAATCAAATTCCACATCTAAGGGTTTCACATCAAAATGTGAAAAAAAACTTGCTCAGATTGCCACCAAAATCTCAGAAAAAAATCAGAAGGACCTACCAGTTTTTCAGGAATTATACTTAAGATGAAAAGAAAAAAAATTAAAACCAGAACAAACAGAAGATATTACTCTCTCCCCTAATCATAGAAAACAGCCTCTGACAGCCTCTTTATAGCAGCTCTTCACAATTTCTTCTTTCTCCGTCAGCTACTAACTGACTGCACTGTACCATCTGAACACTGGGCTATTGATGGCTGCACAGATGCAAAACTAGCTGGAAACCCTCAGAAAAAACAATTGCTATGAAAAATTTCACTTTATTTAAAGATGTTACATTTGAAATATCTCTAATTTAAATTGTGCCTGGGAACATGGACATCAGTAATTTCTGGGTAGCCCTCCTGTCGTGCTTCCTTTGGGTGGAGAGACCTTTCCTTTTATCTTAGAGCAACCATCATATAACCCAATATCACCAGGCAGGGAGCACACAGTTACAGCAGTATTGTCCCTCAGCCTTGCCATGGGTTGGAAGTGCCTACAGAGTCACAAGAAGCAAAGGTACCAGTGTTCAGGCTCGTTGCTACAGAAACTGGGAGCTTGAGCATCAGAAGCTTGTGCTAGGCTTAAGGTCTGGGAATCCCTCTATATATCCTTCCAAACAGCATTTCCTAGGTGAGTGTTCATAGCCTAATTAGCCATTCATCTCATATTAAAAAAAACCAAAATCAAAAAACCAAAACCAACAACTAAAACTAATTAAAAACAAACAAACAAACAAACAAAAATCCACCCCAAAAAAGCCTAATAGATTTTTTTTTTCTAGAAACTGGAGGAAGTTTCCAATCTGTTTTCCAAAATTTCTGTTAACCAAGAATTTTTTTTAAGCTCTTGTTTGAAGCAGATTAAATCATCACCAGTATTTCCTGTGTACTGAAAAAAAAACAAACTATTAATCTCTAAATAAATGTTTTCTTCAATCTAACATACGGCTTTATATACTTACAGATACCCTTGATATGTATACCTAATTGAGCAATGCAGAAGCACAAAACACTTGCACATCTTATCTTTAAAATTATGGAGAAGATTTGATCTTGGAGACAAGAAAAAAGTCTCAATTATTCAGTGTAAAAAAGGTAACAAAGAATCTGGAAAGAGTACATCATGGATAATGCAAAGAAGACGTATACTATGTTGTAAGACACTGTTCTGCAGACAGACCAGGGAACAGAGAAATCCCTGGGCTAACATTTCCTCAAGCAAGTCCACATAATGCTTTTTCAAGATCCATATGTACTTACATCAGATTTGATCTACTTGGAAGGCTCATACATGAAAGTGGTGTGGTCATTGCAAAATTTGTGTCACTTTATAGAGAATATTGCCATTTACTCTGAACTGCTTTCTGGCACAAGCAGAGAGAGATCAAGTTAAAGAACAAGCGAATTGATCTTTAACTTCATTACCAAAACAAATAGCATGATTTTGATAAGCTTCTTGACTGTGAACTTGGTTTCCTTGTTTTTGCTGACTGGAACAGCCATTCAAATTATGTCAAATACAAATATTTCTCCAAATCCAGGTACAGGCAACCGAAGTATTTTGTACTTAGGCAAAGTTATAAGAAAGGATTACTGCAGAATAAGAACAAGTGGTGAAAACTCAGCCTTAGTGGAAAAACATAAATTTTCTCTGCTCCGTTCCTTTTAGTTGCAAACAGAGCAACCCCTTCTAAGTCAACTCCCAAACTCTCTTAGAGAATTTAGTGACTTTTCCTGACAAGCACAAGTGAGAGAGCACCAGTGGGATTCTTTCAAAGATGTGAAATCTCTTTACAGGTACTTGGGGGAATTAATTATCGGCTTCATGCCTTCCCCATAACAACACTCTTCCTTCAGGGGAGGGAATCTTCAATGTGTTGTTGAAACTATGGTCGTTCCCTCAGTGACTGAGTGCCATGCACTCTGAGCCACTAATTGAAATATTATTTTTACCAATCCTACCAGAGGTGCTTTGGTTCTTAAGTTGATACCTGAGTAATTATCACAGGCATAAAACCGGATGCAGTATCTTAACCTTATGTACATAAGCCCTTTTCTTAATACTTTTATGTGTCTCAGTTCATTGGTCTTGTTCATCTTCTTCTTCCTTCATCTCCATATTTATATGGTTTGCTTTGATACAGAATTATCTGATACATGCAAGACTGGAAAAGGTAATATATGAGAACGTCAAGCATTGCATATTATGCATAATTCCTGTTTCTTTATTGTATTAAAATGATAGCAGAAAACAGTTTATTTTAGAAGCCTGCCAAGTTTTAGCATGCAAATCAAATCTCACATGATCTGATCAAGATTGAAAAATTGATGTATGGTTCCTTTAATAGCTTTTCATATAGGCGGTCAGTAAAATACCTACACCCAGGACCTGAACCCACAAAAAGAGTCTCTGTGTGTCCAAACTATAAGAGCTGATGACTGTGTCCTGTTTCCCAGTTTACCACCAGAACTCAGATAATCTCTAGTGTCTATGTTCTTTAACTACATATGGCATTAATCTAGTCCTGGTCATTCTGTGGTCCTATGCTCTCAACCATGGAAGTCTCAAAAATAAGAAAGAGGTACAAATATATAGTAAAGATTAAATAGTTGCTCACCATTACCTGATAACTTTGGAGGTAGGGAGCAAGGAGGGAGGGGAGAAATGGTGTAAAGGGCATCTACATGATAACACTTAAATAGATCCGATTTTTCTTTTTTTAAAATTTTTTTGAACTGCCTGTTTACAAGCAGAGTGTGCACATCAGGCCCAGGTGACATCAGGGCCTATAATAACCTTGCCCATCTAAACTGTGGGAGGAAAGATGTAGAATAGTATATTTTTGCTTAGAAAAAGCCCTTTTCTTCAGGGTACTTCTCTTGCACATACACAGCTGCATGAACAGGACCACTTGTTACAGTCTCCTCCACTTTACATGCCATCTAGTGAGGTGCTGAGAATTAATTGTGTCTATACAAAGAATCATCCATTTTGATTGCAATGCTAAAAAGCATAAAGTACAACCTTTAACCAGCTGTTTTGACAAAAGTAAATGACTATTTATTATATTCTTTATAATTAATGAAGACCAAAGTACTTACTATGATGAATGCCAATAAATACCCTCTAATATGCAAAAAAAAATTTCCATTTACATTTTAATGAGATTTGAAATGTTAATGAATGAAGGGAATCTAGTAATTAACTTGGTGAGTGTCTCAAATAAAAGTGAACTTTGTTAGATGAATTAATATTAGTTCCTCATTAGGATGCACTAATAGGTGAAAATAATTGATGTTTTAGCTAATATTCTGAAATTAAATAAGTATTTGTTCACAGTTTGTCAAATATTTCTTAATTATAAACAATGAGCTCATCAGTAACATGTGACCTTTCAAATGTATTCCATATGTAACACAAATAACAATGCTCACAACACACATTTTTTTAGTATAACAAAGAATTTTAAGTCTTTAAAAAAAAAAAAAACCAAGAAAAAACAACAACACAACCAACCTTTGTATTCATTTGCTTCCTATTTGATTGCTTGACAGGTGCTGAAATGAGGCTCAGTTGAAGCTCTACTATTTTTATTAAAATGTTTAATGTAAGATCCCTAAAGATAAATATAAGCCAAATTATCTTTCTGTGACAGATTTATGGCATTCAGGAAGGAAATTAATATCCAGTACAGTTAGCTGTTTTCATTAGTAAATATACTGTGAAAAGTGCACTTTCCAAATGTTTACATGTGGGGACATGTAAAAGGCACTGGATTTGCTCCACATGCACTCACCAATGGAAGACAAATGAACGAGGACTAAACATCTGAACAGCTAACTGCCAAACTGACTTGGAAAGGGGAAAAAGGAAAAGCAAACAGTATTTTTGTTTGATTCACCTCTTAGTCTCGCCCAAAAGATTTTTTTTTTTTTTTTTTTTGTCATAAATAGCATTGACAGAAAATTTTAAAGGATTTCTAAGCTTGCACAAACTACTGGATTAAATATTAGAGGACAGATGCCAGAGACCTCACTTATTCACATCTCAGTAATGACTTAGTAAAATCTAAACAGATTCCAGGAGGACTATTTCCTAAAGAAAGTTTAAAACCTAAAGGTCACATTATGAATACATAAAAATGCTAATTCACACATACATTCAGGAATGAATATACACAATTTACTGCAATGCCAAAACAAAATTTATAACCACTGTTTTAACCATTTATCTTGGCATAACAGTATATTTATAGCCAAGCTGTTTAAAATATAAATTGTCCTCCCTTCTCCTCAAAATGAATACAGAGATGAAACATTCAACCTTATATTGCAACAACAGTTTGTTACAACACCCTGTATACATAGTTCCCATAACGTCTTACTTAACAAGGTTGCTGATCCTGAAAATACAGAAACACATGTAGCTCCAAGGAATACATTGATAGGCATATTTGTCATGTTCAGCCTCTGATCCACGGAAGTGAATCCAAAGGGCTGGCAAGGTTTAACACACTCTGGAGCACTCAATCCCAATGGCAGTTAACAAATAGTTCCTTGTGAAACAGTTGTATTGAAAGGTCACAGTATACCTTTTGTATTTGTTGCATTAACCTCATAACTTAGTTTGCTTCTGGGGAAGGGAACACGGAATATATATCATCATACCTGGCTATTTTTCACAGGCTAGCGTGATTAGATACCTATGTATAACTGTACACATCCTGCAGCCAGTTTGACTATCATACCTCTGAAGTCACATGGAGTGCTTTCAGATTCTGCCACTATGCGCCCTAAACAGGTACACAAATCACCAAACTGATATTAAAAGGCTCTTTCTCTAATGGGTGTTGTCTCCAGTTGAATTTATCATTTTAGCTATACTGTGCTTGCTGGATGCAAGTTTCTGTTTAAATTTGCAAGACTGCACTGAAATTCTAGCAACTGTTTCAGAAGAAGGCACATGGACTGCTTCTACTGACAGGGGAAAAAAGAAGTATTTGAAGGTCACTGTTTTTTTTAAGTTTCTCATTCCTTTCTTCTATTCCTGCTCTGTGGCTAAGAGATTGCTCCTGATATGCCACATCTGCTCCCTTCTTTCCAGACAGCTGAAACTACTCTGAACTAACTGCAACGTGCAATAAAAGCCTGTAATATTGTAGAAATTCTCATCAAGTTGCTCATGAAAGGAGTGCTTTTACCATCCTGAAGACACTAGGGAGCTGTGACACTGGACCAAGAGATGTTGTCACACGTGGCTATCAGGATTTCTACGTAGTTTTCACATGGCAGATTTTTTCCCTTCCAGGTGGAGTGCTCTGTTTCACGAGCAACACAGCAAGTATGGCAACGAGATGAGCACTGCAACTGCTCACTATTCCTCACCGATGAGGGGTGTCATGGGAAGCTCTGAGTAAATCAGCAAGCATTCCTTGTGCTCTTGAAATTGAATCATAGATGTAAGTCAACATCCACCATAATGTGGGAGGAAAAAATACCATGAAAGATGGCAAGAAATGGAGATACAGCAATTGTGACAATAGAGACCAGACTACATGAAAAATTGCAGTTTTAATCAAAGAATACCTCATGTTAAAACTATTGACATGTATATATGATATAGCTATCATGTGAAGATACTTTTCTTTCTTGCTTGACATTTAGAAACATTAATGTGTTACTATTGATATGAAGTGGTTGGAATAGTACCTAATATTTTAATTAGACACTTCCAGCCTCTTTTTCTCTATACAAATAAAAGTAAAAATGCTGGGAAAACAATAAAAGTGACCTACATATTACAGGATTAGTGTTGACAGATCCCCATGCTTAGAAGGACTGTTTTCTTACAAATGCAAATACCTAATACAAAGCATCTAAGGCTTGCTTACTGATCTAGCAACACAACAGTGATCTGGCTTTGAAAAAAATTGATCATGTCAGCTGAAAGGGAACAGAAATTAGCAGTCTTGAACAAACAGTCACTCCTCTAGCAATGTATATTACTTTCTCCATGACCAGAATAGAAGGACTCCTTTTTTCTCTGTCTCCTCTTGGTCAATAACAGATGCAACCTTCTTTTTTACTTCTGGCTTCCCTGCTCTCTGCTTTTCCATTGAGTGATGAAATAATACAATTCAAACAAGAAAAACAACAGCAGGAAAAGTGTGACTAGGAAATGTATAGTTCTCCAAATGTTCCTCATTTTTCTTCCAAGTCCTTGGGTTAATATTATCCTCTAAACAGAATGAAAAATATCCAAAATATGCTCCCACTATTTTGCTTTTTTTTTTGCTTTCTTTTTTTTTTTTTTTTTTTTTTTTTTTTTTGTTTCTAGTAGGGGACACGAAAAGACCAGGAGAGAAAAGAGATGAGACCCACCCTCTACCTCTCTACCATCTCAGAAGGGGAAAGAAACTATCAGTGGGACTGGCTCTTCTGCAGAAAAGAGAGCGGTCTCCTCCTCCTTTTCCTAACCAGGAGGCAAAGAAGACCTCATTAAGGGCTTCCACAGGTTCTCCAGAGCACAGTAGAAAAAATGACCTTACCAATATTTTCTCCCATCCAAATACTCAGGCATTTAGATGTGGCAAGTCAGGTAGCACAGCCCAGAAATTCAAGGCATGTTTTTAATTCAATGGATATGACTTGCCTAAAAACATTGTATCTTGGAAGGAACACATCATTCCTTTTTTCTTCTTCAGAAGCAGTCATGTCACATCATCATAATTTGATATTGTAATGACAACTGGCAAGTTCTTCATTGCTCTTTTATCTTTACTGACATGGTAGAGTAGTTAATACATCACCTCACCAGAACCTTAATGCAAGAAAGTAAGGTACTGCATTAAACATTTTTTATATGATTGATACTTTGCCTAGTAGCGATCTCTCTTTAGGTATCTCTTTAGGTACTAATATATGGAGAAATCAAACTGAAGGAAATTTAAATCAGTAGAGAGATAAAGTAAAACAAAAGGGATATGTAAAGTCTTTGTTGAGGAAAAAAGTTATTTTGAGGCTTGGAATTAATACAGAACATATAAAGGCAACTTTTGTATCCCTAAAGTTAAAACCAGTCAAATTCTAAGAATTTGCTTTGAAAAGAAATTACAATTTTCATTGTTTGAACCCTTTCAAATAAGTTTTTTTTTTTTCATTTTATCCTTTATCTTTAAATTTCTTGTTTATATCATACAGATCACATTGCATAGTAATAATTTATAGCATTCCAGAAAGTTCTGTGAAGCACACAAAAAAGTCTTCAGAAAAGTTTTCAGAAAAGCTAGCACCAAGTACTTTTGGCTTTGGTTGTCAGTTCACCATTCTTGCTTACAGAACTCAAACTTCGATTCGTAGGACATCTTTCACATTCTCCACTTCTACTGAAGCAATAGAAGAGTGGAAATTGTGGACAACACATTGAGATTTACTGTGTTTACACAAAGCATTTTCCCCCATTGATTTGCAGTGATTGATACAACTCTGAGTGTAATTCCATTCCCAGTATTTATGTGGTTAGCATAAAAGTTCCTCTGTCAAATATACTTTGCCAAAGTGAGTAGGAAGATTGGAAGAGACAATAAATTGTCTTGATCACTTTGGGTTTTGAGTTGTTTTCAAAGTTAAGCAGTTGTTTCCTTTCAACAACAATTGCTACTTTAGGAACTAGGAAATCTACTATTTCTTACCTTGCCTATTTGTAGGAAAACTTGGCATGTCTTCTTTCTCTAATTCCTAATTTAATTGAGCATTTCCTAAAGATAAAAAGCACATACAAATGTATGTAACTATGTGTAATACACACAGACATATACAAACCCCTGACCATGAGAATGTGGTGATGATAAAGTAGTATTTACTGTTCTCACTTTGTTGCCATTTTCATCTTTAAAGCTTGCCAGATTTAAGAATTTATGGTTCATCATGAGATCAGCCCAGGAAATGCTACTTTTACCTATATGAATAATTTTACTGAAGATGATGTGATTACCCACAGTAGTAAGCAATGGCCTACTTCGTGTTTCTGTGGTATATTTCACTTCAAGTTTATGGGAAGTCTTAAAAGTGGGATATTAATTACTAAGCCAAGTACCAGGCTGAGCTGCAGAGGTGAGATACAGCATCCTTCATGTGCTAGAATAGAAAGAAGCTTAAAGTTATACATGTAAATAGTTCAGAATTAAATCCTCAATAAAGGTGCCAAATGCAAGGAATTTCAAGCACAGTAGTCTTTTGTGTAAATGAAGAGCACTGCAGAATATACAGCAAACCCTACAGTAACTGTGTCTGTGCCCTCCAAAGTGTTCCCTCTAATGCAGTAAACGTTAATATACTATAAGCTAGATATACCGGTCTCCAGTACATATATAGTGATTCTTTCAGTCTTTGCTGTGCCTAAACTAAGGCAAGAATTTGTTCACATCTATGAGAATTTTTAGGGAAACTTCCCTGTCCAACCATCCAGGAGCCAAACTGGCAGTCACACCTTCACTACCTGAGCTGGGACTGCAGCCCTTTCACAGTGGGTGGCTTCAGTAAGCTGATGGGTGCCCTGCTTGGCTCCCTACACACCCCACACTCACAGGCAGACCAGGCTTCCTTAGACTCTAGAGTTCCCATAGCAGAGTCTCAGACATCTTGATCCTTAAAATTATTTAAACTTGGTGCAATAATTAAATAAGAAAATATCAGCATGAGCTGGTGCCCCTGAGGAGGACCCCAAACAAAGGAAACCCTGGGCTTTTACACCCTCCTAGCCTAAGTACAGGAAGGTCGGGAGTCCTCAGCTCCTGCCATGTCTCTGAGTGTCTGATCCTCTGGCTGGGCCACAGGTCCCCAGGCCCTTTGTTCTGCACTGTGGGCACTTCATGTCCCCTTGTCGCACCCAGAGCTCAATCTGTAGCTGCACCTTGAGCTACCGGCACTGAATGGATTCCTCAACAGTGAACCTCTTTATATTTTAATTCACAGCAAAAGTCTAGAGTCACTTGTGAAAAAAAAAAAAAAAAGTCTTCAGGACACTGTTGATAGCTAACACAGGAGAAGTGGCAAAACTAGGAGTTTGTTCCTGTCATAAACATGATAAATCTACCAGTGGTTTTTCTGGTACTGTGATTTCACATGTATCTAAAATTTTAGTGATGTAAATTCTCTACAAAGAGGAATTGTGTATTAGAAGAATTGTTTTTCCAAGGGTTTTCTACTGGTTTACATTTAAGTAGAGGTATGAGCTATCTAACAGGAAATAAATATAAAAAATAATGTCATTTTATTTACTTTGCAAAATGGGTGACTTATTCTACAAACCCACTCTTGTTCTTGAAATTACTAAGAATCCTTGCTGTCAGAAAGACAATACCCTGGATGCTACAATATATCAAGACACAGTCTTGTTTATTGCTCCTTTGGATAATAATTTAGACACATTGATTACTAGAATTGTGGTAGACTGAAAAACTTATCCCATCGTAAAACTCACTTGCAACCACTCGTCTAGTCAAATTCACACTCATTTGAACAAGAACTTAAAGGACAGGGAGATTCCAAATCCAAGAGTGTTTTCAGAACAGTATAATACTTATATTAGGCATTTCAATATAGTATTTGGCCCAAACTACAGCAGAAACATGCTTCCACACATACTGTGGGAGTCCACAGGATCCAGGAGTGTGCAGTGCCTGGCCTTGAGCACTACAAAATAATGGGGTGACAATTATTTTCCAACTAACAGCAGAAGTGGGCCACACAAGCTGTCAACTTCTAAGTGCCCTAACATTTCCATAATTACAGTTACTTCCAAGTGAAATAATTTATACAGGGTCATTCAGCTTTAGAGAAAAAACCCACTATATTTCAAAATTAAGCTGCATTTTTATAATAAAATTAAATTCTGTATTGGAAATTAATATATATTAAAGGAAGCAAAAAAAAAAGGAACAAAAAAAACCCAAACAAAACAAAAACAAACAAAACAAAACAAAAAACCCAAAACCAACAAAAAACCCAACCAAAAACCCCACAAAACCCACTTGCTATATTCTAGATATCACGTGCATTTCTAACTTTACCTAGCATTATAGATGCTCACAAACAATGACATTTGTTTAGACTTCTCACAATATATGAATGAAATTTTTAATGATGCATTTTGTTGAAAATCAGCAGTACTGCTAAGACATCAGCCATGGTAATGCATATGCAGTTAAGTGCCCGTATTGTACCTTTTATGAACCTTTGTGGGTTCCTATGTTTATCTTTACAACACGCTTCACTGCTTCACACTACACTTGCTGGTATATATTATAAAATCACACCCATACATTTGTATAGGTGGAATTGAGGTCTCAAACAAATTGCACAAAAGATGTGTACTCTGTTACAATGCAATGTTGCACCGTAAATTAGAAATATTAGTGAAGAAATAATGTTGATTTGTCATAGGATATCCCTTTAAAGAAAACCTTCCAGAACACTGCTATTTGCCCATATGAAGGACTTACACTGAGGAGAGAATGAGATATGATATGAGATATTTTGCGGTTACTTAATATATATCCTAGAATTGGGGTTACTTGGTTAGTCTTAGTTATAATCCAATTGGAGCCAACTTAAATAAACTCACCTCTTCAGTGATAATAATTTGAATATGTAAATAGAGGCAGAAAAAAATTCACTAAAAAAAATTGTACACAGATGTCTGTACATCAAAAAATCCACACACCTTAAGACTTCTTAGACAATCCATACTTCCACACAATAAGTACAAATGCCAACAGGATGCAGAAATCAGTATAGAGAGCTTTTGGATGTAGAAGGATGAGGCTATAAAGGATTTATACCTCATCACTACCAGGCAAAAAGAAGTACTGAAATGGAGGTCTGACTTTATTATTTGAAAATATTTATATTTTAAATATTTGGAAATATTTATAGCTTCTGAATTTCAGAAGGGCTGTTCAGTTTTTGAAACAGTCATCTTTAGGGCTCACAGGTGAAAAATTGTGTTGGCCTGTATTTTGGCAAAGAATAAAAAATAATCCAAAACAACCAAACATTTCCAGGACAGTCTTGCCTATTTTGTTCTGGTTTATAATGTTTCTTCAATGGGATGATATTTCAAGGTCCATCCTTCTTATTTGGTCTGCAGATTTCCAATAAATAAATCATTAAATACATAAATGATTCCTAAATAATTTGATAACATAATTAAATTGATAAAATTATAAAATCATAATAAAAATGAGCATCAGTGCCACTTAGTGAAGTTTACAATTCCAGATCCAGTGCTAGGACAATCTCCCTAAACAAAGAAACCTGGTTTGTACTTTTACAGGCAGCCATTCTAGAAGGTTCCCTTTCTCTTTTCTTTTTTTTTTTTTTTTAAACTAGAGAAATCTTAGTACTTGACATTATTTTTTGTACACCATCAAAATGTGCAGACAAAATTCCCCCTAGCTGGCAGTATGTATGCCTCAAACACTGACAACTCTGAGACACCAAAATTATTCTATTAAATTATTAATAATCTTGATATTTATCTCCTCTAAATGTCACTGTGTGTCAAATAGAATAGAAAAATTATATCCAGTGATAAGAGTCTCAGTCAAGTAGAAAGATTCATATTTAAAAAGAAATGCCAAATGACGTTTAGAAATAATTCAAGAAATAAAATAACTGTTTTCAATTTATAAAGTATATAAATGGGATATGATGTCAATTTATAAAGTTCAGACTGTAGTCAGAACTCCATTTCATTCTCTGGTTTTGAAATAAATCACTTTAAAATAGCCCCAACATTTAAAGTTTCATCAGACCTTTACTGAAAGATCAGCTCAACTAAACAACCAATATTTGCTGTTATTATTGAATACCTGTAACTGTGAGCAACATTTAGCAAGTTTGCATAATCAATACCTCTCCTCTATGCAGAGAGAGTTATAAAAGCTTTACCCTGTACCAAAAGGCTGAAACAGTATGACAAATCCCTATGAGGAGACTCACAAGTGAAAATATTTACCAGTCAATAAAATGGATGCCATTGCCTTCTGTTGACAAGACAGGTTGCACACCACATGTAGCCTAAGTTAAATTGTTATAAAGTTTAAAATGTTTTTTGCTAATGTAAAATGAAAAATCTATTCTGCACCTCTGACAATATTAACAATATAGCAAATTCCATGTTAAGTAATATCTTTTCAATTTCTCTTTCTCATCATCTATTCCTAAGTACTATTCCAAAGGCATTAATTCACAGTTCTATAAAATGAAATGTTGCATAGTTTTTGAACTTTAGGATCTAGCTCACTTGGTTCATATCAACAGACACATTTTAAATATTTAATTATTATCACTTTATGAGGTGAGGGGTTTTTTTCAGCTTTCATGACACTGAAATGATCTCTTTCTACTGAATCATACTGAAAACACAGTATGATTCAGAGATGTAATAAGTAGATTTAAGTTTTTCAAACTTTTATGAAACAGTTGCAGGGGTTTGATTTATTTACACCACCAGAAGTAACATCTCTTTTATGCAGAACAGGACAAAAGCCTGATAATGTTTTAGGGTGCCTGGCATATCCAAGGGGAGGTTTCACATCCCTCGAAAATACAGAGCTTCCTCTGTCATGTAAGAACAGCTGTTACTGTTAAAGATGCATAAAGACTGACAGGAAAAGGGAGATAAAGTTTTTAAAAATGCACCTCTTCCAGAACCTGCTTGCATGTTGACATTTTCAGGTGTATGCACTAAGTTTGAGCAAGGGTTTTATTTCATAGAATCATAGAATGGTTTGGGTTGGAAGGGACCTTAAGGATCATCTAGTTCCAACCCCTTGCTGTGGACAGGGACATCTTCCTCTAGACAAGGTTGCTCACGCCTCCATCTAACCTGGCCTAAAATTTGTCAGTTTGTTTTCTGATGGTACGATTTTTACGTAACTGAAAAAGGAGCTACTTTGCAAGTACTTATTTTTCTTTCATTAAATTCTCATTCTGAAAAGTTTCTCAAGGCCAAAATAAAATTTCAGGAGAAAAGCACAGAACGAATTCCTATAAAAACCAATAGCATAGTAGTTATCTGCAGAATGAGTGATACAGATTGAAATTCATTGAAAGGTATAGTACTGACAGTTATCCACAACCATGACTAACTATAATATATGTAGCTCTTTAGAAGTCTTATTCTGAAATATAGCATCCTTCAAAACGTTTTTGATAGAGACTCCTTGTTTTTAGAGAATTAACAGTTTGAATAAATCCAAAATAAATCCTTTTCTAAGAAGCTGTTTTCTCCAGTATTTTATTGCAATTCTTTTATATTGAAGATATTATGGCAATAAGTTCAACCTGCTCATTAAAAAACAAATCATGGTATCAATGTTTAGCTCATAAATTCTGTTTATTTATATGATTTAATTACAAAAATACCTTTTTCAGTGAAACAAAAGGATTTTTTTTTATGTTCTGCAAGCTGGGATGGAAACACACTTCTTTCTTTTTAAAGAACTAGCCAGTGCTGTTTAATGCACAGTTTCTCTCAGGAAAAGAGTTAAGGGCAAAAAAAGCAGAAGAGAAGTGAATAGAAAACTTCCTATGAAATTTTACTTCATAGTGGAAGAGTTCATCAAATTCATATTTACTCTTTCCTAGACAAGACCCCAAGAAATGCATAAGGCAACTATCTTTCCCAGGCAGTCAAACATTGGTCCCACTACCCCTCTCACATCCTCCATCTTGTTATCCTGGTTGTTTCTGATTTCCATTTCACAGATGAAGAAGAGAGGCACCAGCCAAAGATCTGCATGAAAAAAGGACAAATGGGCCTGAGCAGGCAGGCTTGTAGATCCTTCAAATTACACACTTGCCTGCCATATATGTGACCCATAAATTTTCTTCCATTCACAATACTCGATGACTACTTCAGATTACAGCTCACAGACAGTATTACTCAGTAAGGCCCCATGTAAACTACACAACAGTAAAATTAGGACACAAGGCTATCACTTTGCATACTACTGCTCTGCTGTTTAAATACTTTACTCTCTTAAACCACACAGGATTCTGTGCTACGAACTTTCTGTACACAGTCTCATCTGACTGTGTTTTGAAGAAAACAGTAGGAGGGCATGCTTTTATCTCAAGATCCAAATAGAATGGAATGGAATGGAATAGAATGGAACAGAATAGAATAGAATAGAATAGAATAGAATAGAATAGAATAGAATAGAATAGAATAGAATAGAATAGAATAGAATATTTCAGTTGGAAGAAAACTACAATGATCATCTAGTCCAAGTGCCTGACCACTTCAGGCCATGTTGTTAGGGCATTGTCCAAATGCCTTTTAAACACTGACAGGCCTGGGGCATTGACCGTCTTGCTAGGAATCCTGTTCCAGGGTTTGGCCATCCTCTTGGTGAAGAAATGCTTCTTAATATCCAGACTAAGCCTCCTCTTGCCATTAATAATAATTTGAACCATTCCCACAGGCCCTACCTCTGGATACCAGGGAGAATGGCTCAGCACCTCCCACTCTCCTTCACCTCCTCAGGAAGCTGCAGACAGCAATGAGGCGACCCCTCAGCCTCCTTTAACCCAAAATAAAAGAGTCAGAGTCCTCAGTAGCTCCTCATAATACATTCCTTCGAGCCCTTTCACCAGCTTTGTTGCCCTCCTCTGGAAGCATTCAGAGACCTACATGCCCTTTTTAAACTGAGAGGCCCAGAACTGCACAGAGTACTCAAGGTGGGACTATGCCAACCTTCCTCACATGCAAAAAACATACAAACCCTGCCTTCCCTTCATGCACCAAGTGTGTGACCTTATAATAGATATATGTCAAATTATATAAGCCAGACTTTCCCTTTATGAACTCTTATTCTCCTCCATAATTTTTCCAGGAGGTGAGGTTAAGCTGTAGTTTGTTGGACCTTCCCTCATACCCTTTTTGTAGATTGTAACAAGATTTGCCAGCTTCCAGCCAGCAGGGATCTCCCCAGACTCCCAACACTTTCATAGAAGATTGACACCAGTCCTGCCAGGACATTTGCTAGTTCCTTCAGGACTGTAGAATTAATCTCATTCAGCCCCACAGACCTGTGGACTGCTAGTCCATTACAATTTCAGTGTCTGTAAAATGGAGAATTACTGTTCCCACAGTCCTGGTCCTCTGACTCTGGGGCCCAGGAAGCCCAAGGTCTACGTATATTAAAAAAGATGGAGGTTAAAAAATGCATTGAATGCCTCTGCTTTTTACTTATCCGTATTAGTTAGATATTAGTCAGATGACCCTCTTCAACAGCTATTGATCCAACGGTTCTTTCAGACCTCTTCTTGCTATTAACATAATCTAAAAAGCTCTTCCTGTTACCTGAAACAACATTGGCCAGTTTCAACTTCAACTGAGCTTCAGCCTTTCATGTCTTCTCCCTGCATATACAAACCACAGCTACAAAGGCCTCCTTTTGCATAACTGATTGATGGATAAAAAATCCCTGAGCATAAATTAAGGAAAATCGGGACAGACATGAAGTTATCTGGGAGAGAATTTAAACCCATGTCACTTATCTCAGGGAAGTATGCCTGATATATTCTATAGCTATACATAGGTATTCTTATCTGGGGGCACTAGACACTTGTCCTTTCCACATGATGTTATTTTCTTAATTTTTTAGTTCTAAAGAACAGGCCTTTCAAATGGGGAAGCCATGAGTTCTTTTCCAACATATTCCAATCCCTATCCCAGTGTTCTTGTTGACATGGTACATCCTGTAGTATAGTGCTTTTTACAGTTTATAAGTAAACAGTTCTTCAGTAACTTTCCTCCCAAAAGGCTACTGCCTGCTTGCTCAGTCTTTTGTACCTAATCTTGTATTTGCATTGCAATAAACAATACCTCATCTTTATTTTAAAATAAAATTCAATAACTAAATGCTTTTATATTTGTTTTGATATTCATCAGCTGCTCAAATAGACTAACATTTTTGGAGTAATAGAGTAATAGAATACATCAACAGAGTAATATCAGTGCTATGGGAAATTTATATCTTGAACTGTTCAGAGAACAGGAAAATGCAAGACATAGGAAAAAATCTAATATTGAAAATTACTTACTACTAGACAGGACTCTTACGATCATGCAGAGTACATACTACGCATTTTTAAAAATTTGGTTTATTTGCAGCTACTTTCTTTAACTTCTTACAAAAGGGGAAGTACATCATGCAAACAAAGGCCATTTGCTCAATTTCCAAAGAAAAAAGGAATACAAATATGTTCAATTCATTCTTGAATGCATAACAGGCAGTGCAGTGTTGGAATGGTTTCTACCATCCCAGAGAATCCGAAAAGTCCCAAGCCAGCAGAAGCACACTGGTGGGACAGTTAAAACCCCGTGGGTGTTTCTTGCATGGTTTGTCCCCAAACCATGGTAACCTTTGTATGTTAATCCCTCTGGGTTGGTTGGTTTCAACATGATCCCTCGCTCCTCCCCTCCCTTCTCCCCATTGGATTGTTGTATTTCCCTGCCCTCTCTCCAACCCTATGGGTCCAAAAAGCTATATCCCTGTGCCCTCAGCCTCCCCACTTCCTCCTTCGCCTCTGGACTCTTTTGAGAATAAAACCATCGGAATTCTATGTGATTGAGACATTCGTTATCCTGAAGAAGCATGAGCTATCTGGCTCTCGGGTGTGTGTGTGTTTGTGCTTTCCAGCAGCACGGGTGAGAAAAAAGGTCTCCTTGCACAGAGTCAGACTGTACTGGCCAAAGTGGTCCGATATCGGAGACCCACTCAGAATATGCAGGGACTTATTCCACCCCACCATTGCCTGAACGCAACAGTGTAGAAGTAAAAGGAAAGTGAGTTTGCTGAGGAGGAATGATTAGGCAGGGTTTGTTTTTTCCCTTTCCTTAAATCAATACCTTATAATTTCTTCATTAGCACACAGAAATATGATCCCTTTCCCATGACATAAAAGTTGCACAAACAGATTTTTTTACATGATGTAATGAATCCCCTGTTGATTTAAAATGATCAAAGGACTAAGATGAAAGCTTTAAACTCTATAATAAAACATTGATAATTGTGCTGTAATATTCAATATTGTGACCCAAATAAAGTAGTTTTCTCTTCCAACCTCAAAGCTTTATAAAAGCCATATATAATTTTTTTTTGCTACTTATTGTATCAACTGTTCTATAACTGCCAATTATCTACATAACATTTTGTATTATAACTGCCAATAATACCTGCAATTCAGGCTGCAATGAAGTATTCAGTTTAGACTAAGTAGCAGATATAATCAGGTAAATCAATGAGAATTATTTTAAGCTGTTCATAAATGCTTAAGAAGCTTGAATTAATGCTGTCCAGGGCTTTTTCTGTATTTTCATTTTGATTCTAATTTATGTAATGTGACAGAACTTTTAGGAAATTCATTAAAATGCCTGTAATGTAAACTTATGGACAAACTTCAATAAATGCCTATTATATAATTATTTGTTAATATAGCAAGCTTTTAATTGCTTGCTTAATTAGCTGATTTAATTAATGTAAATACAACATTGTTTAAACACTTAAGATTAATTTCAATGGCTTTATGCCATTCAACAGTATATGTTGGATCAGTTCAGTCAGAGAACCATGACACTACAAGAGTAGTGACATTTTTTGATATTTCACTCTTTTCTACAGTACTGAAATTTATTTTATGCTAAACAGAGCTAATCAATCATTTTAATTAACAACCAGAGGTGGGCTAGGTCTCCCACAGAACTGAAGAGTGACTGCTAAGTTTTGTGTCATATGCTTCAGGGCAGATTCAGCTTATTGAGTCTGTCTGGCTGTTGAGAAAGTCTCAGACATGAAACTAGCCCCCCCTTCTTTCTACATCTAAAGCAGGTCTTTATGAAATGTGCCATTTTGTTTGGTGAACAGATATAAAACTGTTTAATGTTGGTTTTTAAACTCTGCTTTTGTCACTGTGGGTACCTTTTTGTTTAGACTTCAGGGTATTTTCAAATTTGTGTGTAGAAGTTGAGAAATTATACATCTGAATCCCATTATTTTCTAACAGGATTTGAATGCATATATTTGCCCTAAGATTTAATTATACTTCTATGCAAACCTAGCTCAATTAGACAACTTAAAAACCTGCTCTTTGGGGAAATAACTGTCAGTTTCTCTTTTTCTTTGAGTGTCATAATTATACCAGAAATTTTCTATAAAGCTTCCTTCTTTATGGTAATCTGCATAATAAAAATAATAAAACATCTATTAAAAATATTATGAACTCTCAGTTTTTAAATTAGTGAGCACAGAACTACAGAACTGAGCTGGAAGGGGTCTCAGAAGTCATTAGTCCACTTCTTTGCTTCAACATATAAAGAATAGTTATGTGCAAGATATTTTCCAATTCTGAAAGATTTTCTACAGTGGAGACTTCACAGACTATGAAACTGGCCTGTTTTAACGTATCTTTATATTTATTATTTTAATGTGCAAATTAAAATGCTATTTAAACCCAGTAATTACCTATTGTCTTATTATCACTAGCATAGAGAACTGGTAACTACTTTCCTCTTTCAATCAGTACTTTACATATTTAATTTTTCTTAAATCTTTGGTGTTTTTTCAGAGAACCAACCCCATATTGTAGCATTTCCCCTCTCTATAAAAACTATCCATATCTCTGATTATACTAATTTTTCTCCTCTAAACTATTAGCAATGTTGGTTTGTAGCTTTCTTGATGGCTATAAAAGCACCTCAGAACAGGCTACTATACCCCAGCTAAGGTTTCATGTATGAGGAACAAAGCAGAAGAATTACTTAGCATGTCTTGTGAGCTGTACTTCATTTACATATCCCAGCATGATGTGCAGTGTTCTCCTTTACAGCAGCATGACACCACTGATTGATGTGTGGCTTATGATCTGCTGAGGATTATCCTCAGATCCTTTGATATCGAGTTGCCATTTAATCAACTCATGTAGAACTGCTCTCTCTGTATTCATGAACCTGAAATTACAATCCAAAAGCAGAAGACTGTAATTGTCTTTATCGAATTGAATCATTCATTTAAAAATAATTTTTTTCCTCTGTTGTTCAAATTATTTTGAATTATAATAAAGACTGCCAGTATTCTTGCAGTTTATACCAGGACAATACAATAAGCATTCTTTCTATTCCATCACCCAGAATATTAATAAAATATAAACTGGAATTCAAGTAGGATCCACTGAAAAGCATTAAGCAAATTTCCTTCCATTGACAATTTCTCTATAAATACCGTCTTGTGACCAGTTTCACTGTAACACTGGTAGTCTCATCTATACCCCACCTGTGAAGCTTAATTACAAAAATATGTGAAACTGTGTCAGGAGGTTTACTAAGGCCACAGTATACTGTATTTTGATTCTCTTTGACATATAGAACATTAAATTCAAATGAGTTGTTACTTCATTATCTTTTAAAATCTCACAAATAATTTGATCATCAGTCAGCAAATGGTGAATGATTGCATTGTGCATCACTTATTTTTGTCTATTCTAATTGCTATTATTATTATTATATTCATTTTCTGTCTTTATCTCAATCCATAAGTTTGTTCCCTTTTACTCTTCCAGTTCTCTTCTCCATCCTACTGTGAAGGTGGGGAGTGAGCAAGCAGCTGTGTGGTGCTTAGTTGTCATCTAGAGTTAAACTGTGGCAATCTTTTTTGCTGCCCAACGTGGGGTAAAGTGGGTTGAGATAAAAACAAATATGACTAGAGCACATTAGAACAAATTTGTTATAAGCACTCATTGTGTTAGTTTAAAAATTGCTCGTCACAATGTTGATTTATTTGCTCTCCAAGTTGGTGTGCTTGTACTTTCACTTGCCTTATGTAATACCATCCTTGCAGTTTGTATTCCTCATGGTGCTGTTTATTGTCCATGAGAGCTGGGCTAAGGTTATCATGTTGTTCTACTTTGTGGCACTGGCTTATGATATGATAGAACTGCTGGTCGTGAAACTAATCTGGTAGTTGTACTCAGCATAACCATCATCTCCGTACTTTGGGAGCCATCTATTGGAAACTATTAATAATTATATCTTTTATCTTTTGTTTTTTCCTTGGAGATGCAATCCATGCAGGACACACTGCCATTTTCTCCTCCTCCTCTGGGCTAATTATGATAGCTTTTGAGAATTTTGATTCTCCTCGAGATGTTCAGACCAGTATGTTCCTGTTGCTACCTGTTCTGTATGCATTCCAGATCTTATTTAAGGTTAAACAACTCTTTAAGAATACACCTGGAGACCTGCCCTGAGGCTGGATAATTATGAGCAGCAGGGTGTGTGGGATACTATAGGCAAGTGCTTAGAAGAGTGGGCACCTCCAGTGTTTTGGAATTTTACCCCGAACAAGTGCAGAATCTGGAAAAACCAGTAAAATATTTGGGGAAAGTATGCCATCGCCCTGGAAATTCCAGCGAATGGAGCAGAAAGAGGCAGAACCCAAAAATGAGGCAATAACCACCTAATCCTTATTCCTGAGCGAGCTGCATTCAGGAAGATATAACCCACCCAGACAAGTGGACCACCACGGAGAAAGCAACTATCAAACTAATACAATGAATGCTTATAAAAAATTTCTTGTGTTTTGGCTTTAATAGGAGAACAATGCTGGTGACACAGTGATGTTTTTGTTGTTGCAAAGTAGTGTTTGTAAAGTTAAGGACTTTTCAACTTGTCACTGCCTGCCAGCTAAAAGGTGGGAGGGGCAGAAGAATTTGGCTGAGGAAACAGCCAGGAAAGCTGACCCAAACTGCCCAAAGAGATATTCCATACTGTATGGTGTCATGCTCAGCATATAAACTAGAGGGACAGCTGCCTGCAGGCCACTGTTTGGGAATTGGCTGGCATTGCCTAGGGAGTGGTATGCAATTGCATTGTGCATCACTTGTTCTGTATATTCTAATTATTTTATCATCATTATTGTTATCATTATATTCTTTCATTTCTGTCCTATTAAGCTGCCTTTAACTCAACCCACAAGTTTTCTCACTTTTGCTCTTCTGATTGTCTCCCCCATCCCACTGTAGGGATGGAGGCGGGAGTGAGCGAGCAACTGTGTGGTGCTTATTTGCCATCAGGGGTTAAACCTCAGCACTCTTAAAAACATTGTTATATTTTTCATTTTCCAGTTTTCTGAAACCTCATTCATTTTTCATGCACTCTCAGAAATAATGACAAAAAAATGCTGACATTACTTTAATTGGTTCTTAAAGCCGTTTAAAGTACATATCATCAGGGCCAAAAGATTTTAGCAGATTCATCTTTTTCAAGTATGCTCCAGCTTATTATTTTTCTGTTTGGCAGTAAGAACTTGTCAGTGACATCAGCTATGCCTGTAGTTGAGTATTTCAGGGAATGTTGATGCAAGGACAAGGTAATTTTACAATGTTGATGGACCACTTCTATCCCTGGCTTTCTTTTTCCTTAAATATACTTGCAGAACAATTTCTCAACACTCTTGCCTGCCACTTCCTGGCTGTATTTTAAGCTATATATATGTTCTGGTATTGTTCCTATCTATGTGAGCTATTGTCTTATCTTTCCAAGTTTCTATCTGACCTAGTTTCCATAGTCTGCATGATCTCTTTCATGGTTTAAGTCATTTGATCTCTCAATATACTTCCTGTTCTTCCTCTGTAATTGAATTGTCTGCACTTTTGCCCTTAATGTTATCTCTTTAGGAATCAACTGTCTCTCCTTAACTAATTTTTCACTAAATTTGTTTCTAAGAGTCTTGAGTTATTAAACTCCACCTTTTTGAAGTCTATTATTTTTATTCTGTTTTTTTTCTTCATGAGGATTGTGAACTCTATCACTTCCTTCCTAGTAGTTAACATCAAATCTAAAAGAGCTTCACCTTTATTTTTTTTCTTTTTTCTTTTTTGTGTAAAAAACTGCCATTCAAGCATTCTAGGAAGTAATGACTGAACAAATTGATTATTCAGACAGAAACACAGGCTTTGTTAGAAAATTATAGGCTAAGCATAGTAATCTCTCCAACTATTGCATATTTTTATACCAGTGATTTAAAAAGCTACAGCTTGAAAAAGAATTCCTACTTCACAATTTTTCTATAAATACATCGATTTTTAATGATTTTAAATTATCCATGGCAATTGAATATGAAATTTCTAAACCCCAAGTAATTCAGAATTCTTGAGAAAATATCAACCACATAGTCTGTGTGTGGTCTACAGGAAATCCTTTGCAAATACTATATAAGTCCACCACCCTGGATGCCTGAATATATAATAATAAGCAAAACCTTTTTTAATCACTACTGTTATGGACATTGTGCCCACAATGCTTTGCACACATGTAAAATACACATGTAATTCTCTCAGATCAGAATGGTCACCAATTATTAACATGATGGTTTAGTGTATATCACTGCATATTTTGAAGAAAAACGGTAATTGTTTAATCAAGTTAAACAAGTTTCAATACTACAGGAATCTCCTGAAATAACTTTGTGTCACAAGTGTCACAAGTGAGTAACAGTGTCACAAGCACACTGCCTATAGCAAATTGTAAATTTCATGAACTGGCTCCACAAACATTCCATTCCTGAGATATCATTATATGTCATTGGTATCTAAACATGTCTAGCCATGATGTCAATGGTGCTTTCCATAATAGGATTTCTAAACGTAAACAAAAGGCTCCTGACTCCACTCCTCTGAAATCTCAAAAGGCTATGGTTATGATCTCATTCCATTTAATGACTTTACACTAAGTCAGGCAGCAAAGAACAGGAGACTTATAAAATTTCGTCCAGCTGAAAAATAAAAACAACAAAAAAATCTCACAATAAATGCATTGTCTGTGATCAAATCCAAGTTTGATTTCAGTGATAAGCAAATGAAAAAGTGATAATAACCCACCTGAAAATTTTTATTTTGGGGAGGGCTGACAGTTCAATGACTTTAAGATGCCTCTATCAACTTGAATTATATTGTCATTGCTCTTGAAAAATAGACTATGTGAAAGTAATTTCTTTTATATTCTCTGCATAAACCAATCAAGTTCATAAAACTGAAATTATGTAGGTTTATGAACTACAAATAAAATACTGTATTTCTTATCAAGATTCCTCCCAAGTATTCTCGAATGGCTTTGTTTCCTTTTATCACTGCTATTTGTTGTGATTGCCAAGAATGTGGGAAAATGGTTTCCATCTGAGGAAGTTTGGAAACATATATCCCCTGCAGTTTCTGTAGGGCAGCTTCTCAACCACCAGATCATGTTGTACTCTAACATATGTCCTCGTGAAGATGGGTCAGATATCTTTTGGGTTTGCTTCAGTTTGCTTAATCTTCCACTAAATCCAGGCATTCCCACTTTATGTGAATGCCATAGCCATCATTCTGGAGAGTCTTTAAATGTTTTATGCAAAAATATTTCCTACCCCTCAGGGAAGGTTTAGAAGGACTCAATGACTCTTCTTCATGTATTAATCACATGGCTCAATAGGAGTTGAGTTCAGTTGCAGTTGTTCAGATACCTCTGGATGAATGGAATCGGGATCTAACAACTCTAAGTTATGGATGTTGAGCATGAAAGCACCCAGAGCTTTGAACAAATTCTCAAATCCTGCTATTAAGTTTTGTCTGAATACATAAAGCACTCCTACTCAGTTCTTTATCTCTGAATTCTGTACACTTGGAGACTGGATCTGTGCCAACACTGGGATACTGATTCAATTAGGTAAACCCATTTGAATAAATGTCTTAGACAGGCTTAGCATGTTCCATTTGGAATTAAGGCATAGTTACTCTGTTAATTAATATTAATTATTGAAACAGACAAAGTTTAAAATTGTCATCAGATTTATTTAAACACTCCTTGGCTTTTAGCTGGAACATGGTTTAGGTTTGTGTTGTATTTATTGTGTTAGTTACAGATCAATAAATTCCATTGGATGCAGTTTGAACCATATTGTGAGCTTGAAAAGGCATCCTTTTCCTGGTGCTGACATGGCCTTTATGTATGGCTTTGACAATTCACTGAGCATCCACTTCTGTCTGAGCAAAATGAAAACAGAACTGGAACCAGTGATGAAGAGCTGTTGTATATCAGGTATCGGAGTCAAGAAATGTAAGCTTAATTGTTACTGTTTTCTTTTGAGCAGAGTAATATTAAATTATTCAGTGAGGTTTTACCAGTTAATGTACCATAATGTGATAAAGCAAAGATACTTTTTGATTCCTTTGATTTTGTGGAATTCTAGTGCTCCATGTACAGCAGTCTTGCCTAGTCAGTGACAGGTTGATACTGATTCACTCTAAACATATATATTGTAATTAATTACTTCCTTTCAGCCTTTTTTTTTTTTTTTTGTGAAACGCATATATGAACAAACAATACAGCCATCACGTTTTCTTAAATTCCGCTGCATTTATCTAAAGTTTCTAAATTGTGTCCTCAGGTGAAACACCGACAATGTTTTATTTGCAATGTCTCCTATTTTGTCAATAATTACAGAATCATAATCTTTAAAAGCCAAGATCTACTACTTTTAACTATCCAGCACAATCTGACAAAATACATTACCCCATTCATTTTGAAAAGTGGAATAAAACTAGATGTATTAATTATAAGCTACGTACCAGCATTGTGATATCTTTGGGCAAATGCTGTCAGCAATATCTAGGCTGTGAGTTAGATGGAAAGAGGGCACAGGATATATTTGTCCATAAATTGACTGGGGACAGTGTCATCTTCAAATCAGGCTTCAGGACAGGCTATTATTGCTATTGGTCTTTAAAAATCTACATACAAAAAACCCTGTTCTAACTAATTAAAAAAAATTCAAGAGACAAAAATACCACCTTTAAAACATGCTAGCAATGTACAAACATCAAGAAAAGACCATGAAGCACTGCCAACTAAAATTATTAGGGAAGATATTTTTAAGTAATCTTGGTAAACAAGATTCTTATGCTTTATTATGTGTCATTTGTAGCTAAGTATTTAAATTGTATAGATTATTTAAAAATACTGTACCAATAAGAAAAAAATTACAAAGGCACACTTAGGAGGAATTTCATGCAGTCATAGAATGATTTGTGTTGGAAGAGAACTTGAAGACCATATAGTTCAACCTCCCTCTCATCCCTGCCCCTTCCACTAGCTCAAGTTGTTCAAAGCCTTGAACACTTCCAGGCATGGGGCATCCACATCTACTCAGGGCATCCTGTTACAGAGCCTCACCACCCTTACAGTCAAGAATTTCTTCCAAATAGTCAATCTAAACTTACACTTTCTCAATTTAAAATTTCAGTTAACCCCACAGGCCAAGTTGGATGGGGATCACTGCGGGAGCTGACAAAAGTGCTCACTGAGTCACTTTCAGTCATCTGCCAGCAGCCCTGACTAACTGGAGAGGTCCCAGACATGTGAAGGTTAAGAAATGTGATGTCCACCTACAAGAAGAGTTAGAAAGAGGATCTGGGGAACTACAGGCCTGTCAGCCTGACCTTGGTGGCAGGGAAGGTCATGGGTCTGACCATCTTGTGTGCCATCACATGAAATGTAAAAGACACCAGGGGATCAGGCCAAGGCAGCACAGGTTTTTCAAAGACAGGTCCTGCTTGACTAAAGAGGTCTTCTTCTATGACAGGATGACCCATTTAGGGGAGGAGGGAAAGGCTGAGACGTTGTCTGCCTAGGATTTAATAAAGCTTTTGACACCATTTCTCACAGCATTCTCCCAGAGAAAGTGGCTGCTCAGGTCTTGGGTAGGCATATTCTTCACTGGTTGAAAATCTGGCTGGATGGCTGTGTCCAAGACGTTGTGTGAATGGACTTAAATCCAGTTGGTGACTGGTCACAAGTACTGTTCCCCAGGGATCAGTACTAGGGCCTGTCCCCTCTAATGTCTTTATCTACGATATGGATGAGGGGATTGAGTGCACCCTCAATCAGTTTGGCATGACAATGGGTGGGAGTGTTGATCTGCTGGAGGATAGGAAGGCTTTGCAGAGATGTCATGTTGCAGTGATGGGCTAACACCAATTGTATGAGGTTGAACAAGGCAAAGTGCCATGTCCTGCATTTGGGCCACAACAACTCCATGCAACACTACAGGCTTGGGGAAGAGTGGTTGGAAAGCTGCCTAGTGGAAAAGGACTTGGGCTTGCTGGTCAACAGCCACTGAACAAGAGCCAGTGTGTGCCTGGGTGGCTCAAGAAGACCAAGAGCATCTTGGCTTGTACCAAAAATAATGCGGCCAGCAGGACTAGGGAAGTGATTGTCCTTATGTACTCGGCACTGGAGAAGCCTCAACAGAAGTACTGTGTTCAGTTTTGGCCCCTCACTACAAGAAAGACTCTGAGTTACTGGAGCATGTCCAGAAAAGGAAAAAAAACCTTGGTGAAGGGTCTGGAGAACAAGCCTGACGAGAAGCAGCTGAGGAAGGTTTAACCTGGAGAAAAGGAGGCTGAGGGGAGACCTTACTGCTCTCTACAACTGCCTGAAAGGAGGTTGTAGCCAGGTGGGGGTCTGTCTCTTGTCGCAAGGAACAAGTAATAGGACAAGAGGAAATTACCTAAAGTTGCATCAAGGGAGGTTTAAATTGTATGTTAGAACTAAATTCTGCTCTGAAAGGATTGTCAAGCATTGGAAGACGGTATTCAGGGAAGAGTTTGAGTCACCATCCCTGGAAGCATTTCATAAGTGTGTAGATATGACACTTAGTGACATGGTTTAGTGATGGACACCACAGTGTTAGGTTAATGGTTACACTCCTACACTTACTCCTGCACAGTAAACCCAATGGTCTTTTCCAACTTAAGTTATTGTATGATTCTAAGACTCTGCAACTGTGACTCCATGGTGACTTTATGTTGAAAATTGTTTGTCTTAAATAATCAGTATCAGCCTTTGTAAGAATTACCAGTTTCTCTAACACCAATTATACTTAGTTTTTTAAAGACTGAAGATACTGGTATAAGCTGCATGGGCAACTATTACTTTTTAAAGAAGCTGAACCATGCAACTAGAGAAGAAAAAATATTAAAGAAATCTCATGACAAATCTTTAACAAAGCATTATGATATGGATGTATTTCTAAAAGCAGAAGGAAAGACCAACATTTTCATGTTAGACCAAGATTTAATGAGCATCAGTTTGTAAAACATATACCAAGAACTTCAAGGTTCTCTTATCCATTTATCACACATGCTCTGTGAATATCTAAACTGCATTTTCCTGTTTGCATGACACCTCTGTGCTCTGTCTAGCCGCATGAAAGTAAAATCACATTCACTTGCATGCTGGAGGAGTTGAAAATGTTCAACAAAAGCAAAACAAGATAAGAGTATGGCAAGATGAGAACTGAGTGGCCAAGCTGAATGTGTTATGATAAAGGTGAATTCCATAGTCTCATCACTGTCAAAACATATTTCCTGTATCTCGTCTCCAGAGTAATATATGCCATTGGTGGAAAAACACTATTTTCTATCTTCTGATTAATGTAATGCCATTCAGTAACTAGAGATATCACATTCATCTTCAAACAGCAGCATTGTTTGTAATATTTAAGCTGAGGAGCCATGAACAGGCTACACTTCCACCACGATGGAGAGCAAGAATCTCACTTTTCAGGTTTTTTGTTTGCTTTTTTAAGATAATGAAAATCTGTAGATGTATGTCAAGGTCAAAATTTAATTATTTTAAGCTATTCAGACTTATTCAAAATGCATTACTCACTTCATGAAGCTTGAAACCTCTTGAAACAGCACCAAATAGCAGACTGTACAATGTTTTCATGTATGTTTGTGTTTTTTTTTCCCCAACTTGAAATTTATCAAAATAACTTTTGGAACTAGTCTTTTTCACAGTTTTGGTTTTGTAAAGAGGAAAGCTCTGGGAATTTCTTAGTGTGATCTACAGAAATATGTCAATTATTTTGAAAAAGAAAATGCAGTTCATATTTTTTTCATTCTGTCAACTCACGACCAGCACCTGCACATAAAAGAAGCCTCTGGAAAGTGCTAGCAACCAGGGTGCGGTGAGTCAGCAAGGGCAGGGTAGTTCACATGGAAGGGCACACAGAAAGGGCACTGAAGCTCTGGAGAGGTGGGATCAATGGGCAAAGGCCACTTGTATGAGGTTCAACAAGGCCAAGTACTGGGTCTTGCACTTTGGTCAGAACCAACCCACGGAGAGCTACAGGCTGGGGGCAGAGCAGCTGGAAAGCTGCCCAGCACAGCATGACTGTTGATCAACAGAAACTGAACATGAGCCAGTGCGTGCCCAGGTGGCCAAGAGAGCCAAGGGCATCCTGGTTCATACCAGAAATAGCGCAAACAGCAGGACCAGGGCAGTGATCTTGCCCTGTACTCAGCACTGGTGGGGTCACAACTCAAATCCTGTGTTCAGTTTTGGGTCTGTCAGTACAAGAAAGACACCGAGGTGCTAGAGTGTGTCCAGAGAAGGGCAACGGAGCTGGGAAAGGGTCTGGAGCACAAGAATACTCAGAAGCAGCTGAGGGAGCTGGGTTTGTCTAGCCTGGAGAAAAGGAGGTTTGAGGGGAGATCTCACTGCTCTCTGCAACTGCCTGAAAGGAGGTTGTAGCAACATGGTTATCAATCTCCCCAGGAACAACTGACAGGACAGGAAGAAATGGCCACATGTTGTGCCAGTGTGGATATAAATTGGATATCAGGAAAAAAGATTGTTAAGCACTGGAACAGATTGCCCAGGAAAGTGGTGGAGTCACCATCCCTGGAGACATTTAAAGTATGTGTAGATGTGGTACTTGGGGACATGGTTTAGTGGTGGTCTTGGCAGTGTTAGGTTAATGGTTTAATTAGATGATCTTAATGGTCTTTTTCAACTTAAATGATTTTATGATTAATTTATTTTTATCTTTTATCCAATGAAGAAAATTTAACACATGAAACTTAATGTTGACCTTTGTCAGTGAATATATTGTCAGAAAATTAAGACAGGTCTACTTTACTTTTCCAATCTTATAATACACACTTTATCAAGCTTAAAAATAAAATCCCTTTCAGTTCCCACTTCAAGTGATTTGACTGAATATTCTTTTAATGTCTAAGTGTAATTTCTTGAGTGTGTAATGTTACATGGATGGTTATTTCTCTATTTTAAGAGGACAATGTCACATATTTGGATATCTGCAGAGAGCTGAAAAGTGGTGGCCTGTAGTTAAAAAAGTGGTTTACAGCACTACCTACTTTATACCAAATTGGAATAGCAGGAACTCTGAAGAGCAAACAGAAGCATGATAGAGACAGCAATATCCTAACCTTTCTTTAACTATTTATTCATGAAAGGCACTTCACTGTCAACTTTATAATTCTGTGTTGATACTACTTTTGGAATTTGCATTAAATGACATTTTGATTATAGTATTCAAATGCCTGTGCCCTTAAAACTTTGCCATTTATTTTGTATGCAAAAATCTTTCAGCTAAATGTCCCCATTTCCATTTTGCTCTGGATTCCACTGAGACTATGTAGGAAAGAACAACTAAGGTTCTCCTCCCCAAAAGCTCTTGTCAGGTAAAAGAAATTTAAATTATATCATATTATGCACCAGCTATTTGATTCTTAGCTCTAGATTATAGTCTTGAACAAATGAGATGGTTTTGTTTTGTTAAAAGTAGACACCTTTCTTTTTGTTTTAAATCTGTCTTTGTTCCTAATAATTCAGGACATAGTTAGACAAAGTAAGTGTGTGTAGTTATTATGTAAATTCTCTGACCATGCCTTTGAGCCATAACCTTTTGAAACCATTGGGAGTTTCAATCCAAACAATTAGATACATTCAGTGAGCAAAAAAAAATTGCTAATGATATTGAAACAGCAACAGGGCTATGACCCCAGGAAGTTCCGAAGTCAGAAAATGCTTGCATCTGCACAACTGGGACCTGGGAAACTAATACTATGCAATTGGCCTGTCTCCTCTTTCCTTAGGCATCTACCACTGGCCACTGTCAATGATAAAAATGGTAGAATGATCATCTGTGTGAGCAGAATTAAACATGTGCTTATATTAAGCCTTACTACCTATTATATTTTTTCTTTGAGCCACATGGAACACATTTTTTTTCCACTAACATTTATCCTTGCAATTGAAAAATAGGATGAGATCAAAACATCTGATATTTTGTAAAATGTTTTGTACTTGCCATGAACTGGCATCTATCAGTTTGCATTCTTCAGTCAGACATATTTTCCTAAAAGTTCACTGCAGCAAACGTAAGCAAAATGCAAACCAGGATGTTTGCCAGAGTCATGGGGAGCCCATGAGGTACAGATGATGAAAATTAAGGTTTAAAAGCAGACCTGAGATGACCAATAACTTTTAACATATATCTTTTTCTCTGCTTAAATCTAAAAGCAGTATTTCAAAAGCACTTGAAGAATATTGTATTCAAAAAATAAAATCAAATTTCTTGGCAACAAAGTGTTTCCTTAAGGAGAGAGTATTAAAGGGTTTGCTACTCTTCAGCTTTGGGAATTTTCCAGTTGCTGGAACCCGAAGCAGAACAGAATGTAAGCATATGTTCAAAAAATGAGCAAATCTATGGGATTAATCATCTGCCTAAACACTTGTTTAGATCCGGGTTAGACTGGCCACTGTCTCTCAAAATAAAATTCAGCACAGGGTTAGGACATGATCCCCTGAGGAGTTGTGCTAAGGCACACACCTCTGTGCCTTCTCTTAGCTCAGAAAGGGAAACATGAATTTACTTTGTGTGTACTACACAAATTTAGTTGTACAAAATAATGAGATAATCCTGAAAAAAGGATAATACTACAGTATAGTATTACAATTTTATGCCTTTTATCAGATTGTGTGATAAAATCAGCAATACTGCT
Organism: Pardalotus punctatus; assembly: GCA_013400915.1. Classification (NCBI taxonomy): domain Eukaryota; kingdom Metazoa; phylum Chordata; class Aves; order Passeriformes; family Pardalotidae; genus Pardalotus; species Pardalotus punctatus. The sequence goes on along the minus strand of VZTX01024986.1, from coordinate 48,250 downwards.
TTGCACTTTGACAGCATAGTATAAAAATACAACACAGTTGGGGATTAGTGTTGATTCTAAAGAAAATGAAATAAAAAATAACAGTGTTTTGTTTTGTCTTTCAATTTTACAGAGAAGAAATAGCTCAACACTGTATTCCATACAGCCTCAGAAGTGCTCAGATGAAGCAGTTTTGTTTTTCTGAAAAATAACTTTGTAAAATTTTCAGATAAACCTTTCAGTACTAACTGCAATTGTTCAAGTTTTTAATACACCTTTTCTTGCCAATATTTTAAGCAGACCTAATTTGGAGTGTTTTCTTTGCTTAAAAGAAAAGAAAACATGAAAGCCCTGATTGACATGATAATAGGTTTGCTATTAAAATGAGCACTGAAAATCAACAGAATTACTTCAGAGCTGAACGTTTTTGCAGAAAGATGAAAGCTAAGCATATTTAACTTAAAGCTGTAATTTTTCAAAGCTCTAATTAAGGCTTAAAATATTTTTTCAAGAGTTCTACATTAATATTGCTAAGAACTTCCTGTTATAAAATTGTTGTGCTAGAAAGAAGCTGTAGAATTCAAAATAGAATTATAATACAATTTTTATATAAGCCTAAATATCTTTATCAACATTGCCCTCTAGGAACATTAAGTCAATTTTGCGTGTTTACACAGTCACAGCCATTAAGAGCACAGAAAAAAACAAAGGTATCTAAGTCATAAACTGTTGGGTAGAAAGAGGCTGTTGAGTGTGCTAAGGGATGTACCCCAGTGCATTTGATTATTCCTCCATAAGTTTATGGGGCATTCTATTTACCTGACAGCTTAAGGTCTCAGGACTTGTCAAGACTGTGCCTCTCCACATCACCCCGTTCTGACAGCTGAAATAAGTACAGATGTTTTTCTAAAACACTACTAGCCTTCTGACATATTTTTCACCATTCCCTCACACACCTTTCTCTTCCTTCACATTTGCACATAAAAACTTTCTAGAAAAACACTACACCACAGAATGATACAGCACCTCCTCATTTATGGTAACTGCCAGTCAGGGATAGGCCTCAAATGATCACCCAACCCCTAGGACTAGAGAAAGTGGAATGCAACTTCTCATACCCTTAAAAATTTCATACCACCACAAGGTTATTAATACCTACTAAAATTAACATGGGGGTTAATACATAGAAAACAGGGGCACAAGAAATACCTGGACGTCCTAACATGGCACCAATAGTTTGACCAGTGGCCACAAGAGCAGATCAATAGCTTGCTGCTGCATCATACCCCCTCGGGGCTCAGGGCTGTTTCCCGCACGGTTCCCCTCGCTCAGCCCCGGCTGCCGGGCAGCGTTTTGCCCTCCCTTGGCCAGGCTTTCCCCGGGGCTCTCGCCCGCCCGCCCGTGGCTGAGGGGCTCAGCCGTGCCCTGCACTGGGGCTGCTAGAGATCTTTAGGTTAACTGCTGCTGAATCCTCTTGACTTTTTCTCAGGAACTTCAGCATACCCAGTCTGTGGGACCACAATCGTCTGTGAGATCTCATGTAATTAATATTGCACCTAAAGTAAAAGTAATGTCTGGTAACTGCCAGTAATAATATAAGTGATTGAAAATGAAAAGACTTAATTTAATCTTCTTATAGAATCATGACTAAACAAGTCTAATTCATCATGTATTATGAGCGAATACACCAATTAATAATAATTAAACTATGTAATGGACTTGAAGCAGTATTTTAAACATGAGTATTCATACTTAAAGTCCTCAGAGAGGAGCTTTGTGCAGATGATATATATATGAATACGGAAAGTTATTACTGAAAGCTTTTTTATTTTTGTTTTTATTTTAAGAGCCAAAATAGAAAACCAGCTTTCCTGTTATATATATAATTAGAGTCCTCATTATAGGCATATTGGAATTTATTTTGATGACTGACAACCATGAAATTCTAAGTGACACTGAGAACTCTGTCATTTATTTTCCTGCTGTCCAGCTGCATTTAAAGAACTGTCCTTCAATGTCTCAATATGAATACATTTAGACATTAGCTAATGTATCATTCTTGACATCTATTCACCTTCAGTAGTACATTAAAAAAGACAATAAACATAAAGCAAAGTCAAGGATTGGTCTTATCTGATGCACAATAAAATACTCTCTCTAAATCCAACCACATGAAGTACATGTAAGGGTGAAAGTTATACAGCACTTCCAAGTATTTACTCCTTTTGAAGCTGTAATGCTAATTCTACCAAGGTTTATTCTTATTTTTAAGGAAAGTTGTTACAGTATATTACATGTCCATGCATCATTACGTACCCCAAAGTTTCTGTATGCATATCCAGCATTTCTTTGGAGTAGATTCTACTCTCAGTTCATCCAGAAAAACTGTTGTCACCGCCTTCCTTAAATATGATTAACTTCACAGTCTGGTACTAAGTGCTTAACTTCCTCCATTTTGTAAGTTTTTCTGTTTATTATACTTTAAAATGCCAAGCTCATTACACAGTCTCAGTAGCTGAGGTAAGAATAACTGTTGTGAATATAAAGCATGCTTGTACAAGACTGATAAATCGTAGGAATAAAATCATTGTATGGAAATGCTTGCTTTATGAAAGTATCACGCTTTATCAGATATGTGTCATAAAGTATCACTTCAGAAACTAAAAGAAAATTGCACATAAAATAAATTTAAGAGAGACATCTATAGCAAAGCTGGTATTGTTCTTAAGCAACATACAAAAATTAAACTTGAGCTGCTGCTGTGGCCTAGTCAAACCATCCTGATCTCTACTCTGGTCTTCTGCTCCCAGGTGTCATGTTCCTCTGCTCTTGGCAAATCTTCCCTTTCTTCCTGTGTGGTAAGTGACAGTCATACGTTCAGCTGTATTGGGAATGCCCAAGCACTTCCCCTGGGGTGTGGGGAGTTTTACACTGTCTTTTACAGCACTGTGAATCCCATGCAGTCCTGTGGTGGAAGTGCCTCAGGAACGAGGCTGTGACCTGTGGCCTTCCCCTGCTGGACCTGGCCAGGGCTGATTTTCAGCACAGCTGCTGAATTGGCTTTCCTAGTGGGTACATTCTTCTCCCCCAGCTGTGAACCTCTCCTTAGAACCGAGATAACAGGGCAATAGTAGCACCTTTATCTTATCTCAAGTTCCTCTCAGGTGTCTTACTGTCCAAATTTCCAGGTATTTACAGAGTGGTATTTGGGGTAGGGGAGGTGGTTGCAGACAAGCAGTTGCTTCTTTGCGTAATTTGCCATAGTGGACAAATCTGTTTGAAGCAATTGTGATTTTTAAGTCTTACAACACACACACACACACACACAAACACACTCACACACTCACACACACACATGCAGAGAAAGAAACAGTCAGGTCTAGTAAAAAAGCTATATACCACTTCACGATACTGGTTTATAGAGATATGAAACTAATCTAAATAGGAATGATTTCCTCAGAATCATGTGAATATATGCATGTTAAGCCCTAACACTGGCAAAAAGAGCAAATAAACCTAAAGAGAGTATAAAAACATTCTGAGATTACAGTTTCTAAATGTTTCTTTATCCTTATTGCCATTAAAAGTAATTTATTTCCAGAGTCTATAAAATCAGTATTTATTTTTAATATTTATGTCAAGTGGATGTTTAAAGACTTGCTTAGGGAAGAGTAATTTCATATTTCTAATGGATCACTAATAGCTGAGGCTATGTGGAAAGACATTCAAGTCATAATCAACACACTCTCAAGGAAAAAGTGTAGAGTAGGAAAGACTGTTGGAGTGGTTTTTACCATCTCGCAGAAGCAGAGAAGTCCCAAGCCAGCAGAAGCATGCTGGTGGGACAGTTCAGAGTTATGAAATTCCCCCTGGGTGTTTCTTGTATGGTCTATTCCAAAAAGCATGGTAACCTCTCTATGTTAATCCTCCTATGTTGGTTAGCTTTGACCTGATCCCTCACTCTGTCCCTCCCTTCTCCCCGTTGGTTGTTGTATGTCCCCGCCTTCTCTTCAATCCTATTGGACCAAAAATTTATATCCCTGTGCCCCGAGAAGCCTTGTGCCTCTTTTGCCTCTGGACACCTTCAAGGAATGAAACATTTTTGGAATTCCAACCGACTGGGCCCTCTGAGTTCTATGTTTCTGGGAATGCATGAGCTATCTATAGCTCTCGGGTATGTGTGTGTTTGTGCCTTGCACCAGCATGGGCAGGAAAAAGGTCTGCTTGAAAAGTACACTGTACTGACCCGGGTGGTCCAATACAGAGACCCTCACAGTAAACGCAGGAACCTATTCCACCTCCCCACTGCCCAGCATGGCAAAAGACAGCTTAACAGCTGTAAGATTCCCTTGTTTATAAGGTTTTTTACACATGATGCTTTGACTTTTCACCTGCCCTAAGTTTTGGTGCAAAGAGAGACATGAATACCCTATTGTTGCTATACTTAAGACTGGTATCTGACAAACTTGGAAAACTTTTCATATCATCTGCTCTACATGGCAAGCAGTGCAGCACCAAATGTGCAACAGTTAGTGTGTGCAAGAGAAATGAGGCAGAGTATTCATGGTACACAAATTATCAGAAGAATGTGTTTTGGAGAGATTATGTTGTATAATGAAGCCAATTTCCTCAGTTTGCACCTTCCAGTCTGAGTAAGTTCTCAGTACAAGTGGCTGACAGATTTCATGATTTGACAGACAACTTCTCAAAGAAAGAAATACTCCTCACGTTGAGGATAGCCCAAGTGCATTTCATGGTTTTGTTTTCTGTCTGGGGGTGGGGGGAGCAAACCAAAAAACAGTTCTACACATGAGGAGAAAAAAAAAAAAGAATACCTCTATGAAGCTTCTGCAATCCTAATATTAGAGCTGAGGCTAATCAAAACTTAACAAGGTGTTGTGCTATGCCAAAGCAGACAAGCCATTAAGCACATTGTCTTATGAGTTAGTAGGAATTTTATCTAGCGCTAGTTCAGTTGAAGCATTTAGTGTAACTGGTGGTATGTGGCACATTAATCAAATGAGAAGCATTTAGATGTTCTTTGCTTTGTAAATTATAATAAATAAATGGCATTCCTACTTGTTATTTATCTACCTTCAAACTTTAATGAATATTTCTAGTGCTAATTGCTGATTTGCTATATTTAGAGGGAACAGGAACATATGGAGATAATAGCACAATGTGGTATTTATGAGGTGCCAGTTCCCTTATAAATATAGAAATTGAGTAATTAGTGTTAGGAATATTCATTGGAATTTCAATGCACACTTTGGGATTTGAAATTAAATTGAGCTAAAGTTGGTGATCCTTGTTATAAATTAATATTTGGGGATTTGAAATTTAATTCACTAGAGGTATGCCTTCAACTACTGAATAATTTAAGTAAAAGTAACACAGTACATAGCAAGCACGTTTAGTGAAAGGGGAGGCATCAAAGGTCAATTACAGGTCTTTGACAGTGTAGGATTGTTGTTATCACAGATATTAACACATTTGTTATTTCCCACCCTGTCAGTGTTTTTCACTCCTTCACTGTCTCTAGTAGAAAACAGGTGTTTTAAAAGTGGTGGGACTTGTATGTTTTCCAGGTCAAGGCGGTACCTACAGAGACATGAATTGGTTATAACAGTTATAAATTACACTATACAGCCTAAATGCTTCACTGATATAGATTGATTTTGGGCTATTCTTTTAAACCACGAATAATCTTTTAAACAATAATAATACCGAAATAAAGTTGCATATGAAGATTTAAAATCAGTTTTGGTAATTTGTGCCTTCTGAAAGCATCACATACAAAACCTAAACTGTGTAAAATTTAATAATAATAATAATAATAATAATAATAATAAGCCATTCCATAATTAAGTGGTTGAAATTTTAGAAGAAACACAAAATGCCTGTACAGTATTGATTGATTTCAGCAGAAGGCATAGAAAAGCGTTCCAGATGCATCTTTTGGGTGTTGACATACCAAAGCAGATCCAGTGAAGAAGCATGAGGATGGTAAAATGATCTGAGCATCTGATACATGAGAAAAGGCTAAAGAGAGCTGGGACTCTAATGTATAATGTGTAATGTCAAGAAGAAAAGGTTTGAGGGTATCTTACCAATTCATTGATATCATTTGGGTGGGGAAAGAAAACAAGAGACAGATTCTTCTCGGTGATGTCTAGTGAATGACCAAGGGACAATGGGCACATACTGAAAAACAGAAAACTTTCTAAACACAAGTAATCATTATTACCATGAAAGTAGTCAGAACAGGTTGACCTGATATGTTTGGAGGATATGACAGGGAGATGTTAGAAACATGGTAGACAACAGTCTTAAGCAATCTGCTCCCTCGCTGGCCCTACTTTGAATAGGAAGGTTGGATGGGATTTTCTCCAAAGGTGCTTTCCCAATTCAGCAACCATTCTGTGAAGTGCCTAAGGAAGAATTTGTATTAAGCTTTATTTTTTACATAAGATGCCTCTGAAATGTGAGGTTGATGTGGGTAAGAGGATGCAATCAAGTAATACCTTCAGCTACCACAAGCATGGTTTTCTGTAGGATGTGGATTTATCTGAGATATTTTAACTTGGCTATTAAAGTAGAGGGTTTTTGGCTCCTTTCCTTTTTTTTTTTTTAGTGTTAAAATATTTACTTTGCAAAGAAATTAAAGTTAAGGACATAAATTAATCACTTATTGGGTTTCTTCCTTAACTATGCAAAAGTGTAGTAAATTATAATGAGATTATTGTGCTAAGTAGCTTGGGTTTTACAAGAAGCTGATTCCTTATCTAAGTAAAATGTTTGGGAGCTTTACTTTCATTAAATGTTATCTCCATTCACATAAGCAAATTCATACATAAATTCCTATTAATCAGTTTAAAATAGATTTTAATGAAAACACTTTACAATCTGAATGAGCAAAGGCTTTTAATATATACAGCAGATTTTTAACTGATTAATGTTGCTGTCCCTAAGTGATAATGGATTTATAAGCTTTAAATCTAAATGCATATGACTAGTGAATAAGTAAAACCAAATGAATGGAAGCTTTGAAGGCTTCTTGTCATTAAAACTGGACATGAACATTAAGGTGATTTTCTAATTAAAGTTAAATTAACAGCCTGTAATTCAAACATGATACTTCAGGATCTAAGTTGTAGGCTCATGTGATTCTGTAAGAGAATCATATGCTTCTAATATAATTTAGAAAACTTCATTACCAGAAGGGCATGTCATACCTTAATTGCAGAGATTTTGATGGCAATTTAAAGAAGCAGCACATGTTCTCAGAATGAAGATCTCAGAATTTGACACATTTATATGGCTTTCATTTCATGGCTAGCTTCCATGTTTATAACCTTTCTATATTAATTGAGTATGCAGTGACAGTATTCAAAAGCAGATGTGAAGTCCAAGTTTTCAGTGAATTATTACCATGGGATTATGTGCTACTTCCTGATTTCACAGTTATGTGCAAAGAGCTCATCTAGATGTAATTCAAAGTAATCACAGAGCTGCATCCCACTATTTGAAACTGCACTAAAATTCCTCAGTACAATTAAAAGAATTCACCTAATTCAATGATCACTTCTGCTGTAGTATGCTTTTAAACAAATAGCTCCCAAAATGCTGGCTAGACTTCTAAAGGAGTGGAAAATTATTTCACATTTCTTCTATTTTTTAGAAGGCAATGACACAGAGCATGAAAAACCCAAGGAGATCTTGTGCAAAATAGATACATTTACAGAAGGTCGTTTTCCTAACAATAGAAAAGGTAGCAAGAGCCAGAACTAGATTGTCACCTGTAATCCTTTAATTCATCATCTTTGTGTGTATATATTAGAGACTCCCAAATCAGCTTCTGAATTTAATCTGTTTCTTACCCTCTATAAAGCAAAACCAAATGAATCCCTCCAAAACACTTGATAGTCAACTGTTGAATGCATGCCAGAACTGCATGAGGAAATGAATACTTCATTACTGAAGCTGAGTCAGAACAATATGTATTGATGCAGGAATAAAACCTGAACAAGGAGGAAACAGAGTATGTCTACATGTGTTGTCTATCCTGCAGTCAGTCAGGAATAACAGAAACTCTTAATTTGACATTATGTGTGTACTTCTTATGCAGATTTTAATCAGATTATTTATCTTGAAAAATTACTTCCCAATTTTGATACCTTTTAAGCATTTTTAAATCAGACACTTGTTTTTAAAATTCTTGGTATAAATGTTTCTAACAAATTTTTCTATTTATACTAACTCTCAGGAAGAACTGATCATCAGGAAGCTTGGAAATTTTAGATATTCAGAACTTAATCCTCTGAGCAAACAGGGTAGATGATAATAAGCAGAGTCTCACATTTTAACAGAACTACAGAGCACATGAAAACTGGGATCATTTTCTATTAACTATTAAACTATTTCTGATATCAAGGAAATGCTGAGACACTGGAGTAAATACTTCTTGTGCCTTCTTCAGTACCCCTTTTCTCCAGCCTGTCTTTCAATCTAGCTGTTACCTCTCATTTTGCATCTCATTTTTTCCCATTCCAGCATCTCATACCCATTACTATTCCAATTACTCTCTTCTCCCAACTCCTCCCAGGCTGTACTTAGAGGCCCTCAATAAGAAGACGGAAGCCACACAGCATCAAAAGCAGCAATTTAACACCTCCTTCCTTTTCCCTGGCTCTCATTTTCACCCCCACTGTGTCTTGAGCTGGTTTAAAATGAAACATAGTTTTGGCAAGGTAATGGGTAATGGATTGAGAACAGGAAGTGCATGTGAAGACTTAGCAGAGGATGATGGAAGTAAAGTGAATGATTTTTTTAGGAACAGCAGCAATTTATTACCCATTTTGAAATTACTTCTTGCCATCATAAGGTCCTAGTATATCTCCCATTAGTGCAGACCTCTATGTCAGATTCATTTTCCTGAAACACCTCGCTTCCTTGCTCCAGAGTCTCTTCTGTTGCTTGAAGTGCCTCTCATCTCTTGGCTCTAGTTACCCCATTTCTTCTTTTCCTTACAGTATTTATTGAGAAGGACATCAGGGAGGAAAAAAATTCTGCCTCTGCCCTACTACCTATAACAACATCTTGTCTCCTTCACTTCCGTCAGCTTCAGTCCAAGTTTCTGGAGAAAAGATTAACAAAAAAAAAGGAACTTCCTTCATCCCTCTATTGACAAGCAAGAGTTAAAGCTCCTTGTATTGACTGTCAGGACAACAGAACAAGACTACATAGTCTTAGGTTCTGCCTGGCAAAAAACCAAACTTCCAGCATGCCCTATGAAAGGCTTTACACACTTTTAAAAAAAAACCTAAAACCCCAAAAAAACCAACCACACAAAAAACCCCAAAAAGCCCCAACACCAAACAAAAACAACAACCCCCCCAAACAAACAACAAAGCACCACCAAACAAAGAAACATATAAACAACACCAAAAAATAGCACCCCTCCCTCCCAAAAAGCCTATGTAACATGATCCAAATCCATACACAGGCTGAGCCCACCAAGGAGGGCAGGAAGTCTCTGTCATGGTGAACATCTCCAGCTCTTGTCACTACCAAAAGTTATGTCAACACCTAATTAAATTGCTGTCAGTGTGTCTTTCCTCATGAACAGAGAAAAAAGATAAAAAAAAGCTAATTAGGTCATGTTTCCTAGCTGTACAAGAGGCAAGCTGAGAAATTTAAATGCTGAAAGCTCTCTAGTAGGTATCATGGGCACTGCACGGCTCAGACATTCCTGATGGCCTGGAGCAGCTGGAGCTCAGGGGAATCGCTCTCCTGTTAATAATTGTCTCCACTCATCTGCTCTTGAAATAGAAACTACTGAAAACCTAAACCATGCACCCCAGTGGTCAAACTTAATTCAAGGTCACAAAATACATTCTACTCACCAGAAAACACAATGGTAGCAGCTCCTGATGCATTTTGCACAAGGCAGCTTTAATCTTCATGCTTAACAAATTAAAAGCAGTTGTAATATAGAAAATCTTAATGTAACTCTCAATTTCTTGTTTGAGCTAAGAGAAAAAACATATCACCACTATACACAAGACTGCCTTTAGTAGAAATTGATTCTCACCTAAAGGACTAAGGCTTGCTAAGAGCCTCTCAGAGGGATTCACCTAACCTCAATCAAGACAAAATTAATGAAGAAGCAGACATCTCCTGGTATATCTTGGCATATTACCTCAACAGGAATTGCTCTGTCTCAACATTTTCACTGAAATTAATTTAATTAACTCATCCATTAATAATGAATGATCTACAAGCCTGAAAATAACCATAGATAATTGGTTTTGACTAGAATTTTCCAGTAATCTGCCACAGAAATTGATATTTTCACTCCAGGGCAGATTTATGATATTAAAACAATATTAGCTGGGGCATACATAGTCTGCTGTAGTTCATAAACATCTTAGGTATTCAAAAACAAAGTAGAAAAATATTTGTTTGTTCTTCCAGGCATGAAAATAGAAACTTATATTATAATGTATCTATCAGGTCATAAAATTATAATTTTCAATTTACCTTGTCACAGGATAAGAGATTAGGAAATTGTGTTAGATCTACTGCAACTTGTCAGAAACTAAGAAGCTCTCATGATAACCAAACCAAAACCTCAAATATCTTGCTTGACCTAAGCTTAATCTTAGTGACCCTGAAAGATTTTAATGGAAATAAAGGTATTAAAAGAGCATTTATGGATATGCTAATTTTAAAGAGCGTATCTGAAGGGAAGGTTAACAATCAAATTCATGCCACTCTTGAACTGAAAGCTATAATATTTATGGCTAATTTTTTGTAAGAGATATGTCAACAACCTCATTCTGTGTTAAAACAACAAACAACTTTAATAACACTTTAAACATGAAAAGAAATATTTTAATTACTAATATAGTGCTAATTCATCTTCCTCTAAGTTTCACATTACTGGTGTCAAGATAATTTACTCTTCACTGTTACAATTTATTGTGAGTATTGCCAGGCATTCAGACTGGAAAAGAGAAGGCTTCAGGATGACCTAATTGTGGCCTTCCAGGACCTTAAGGGAGCCTACAAGAAAGATTGAGAGAGATTATTTACAAGGGCATGTAGTGACAGGACAGGAGAAAATGGTTTCAAACTGAAAGAGAATAGGTTTAGATTAGATATGAGGAAGAAACTGAAGAAATTCTTTACTGCCAGGGTGGTGAGGCATTGGAACAAGCTGCTCTCAGAGGATGTGAATGTCCCATACCTGGAAGAGTTTGAGGCCAAGTTGGAGGAGGTCTGAGGAACTTGGTCTAGTGGAAGGTGTCCCTGCACACAGCAGGGGGGTTGGAACAAGGGATCTTTAAGGTCCCTTCCAACCCAAACCACTCTACCTTTCTATGACTGATATAATTTTAACTCTTCCAGGAATTATCATGGAAGTTGACTAATTGAGGCTCTCTTTGCATGTGACTGCATTAATTGTTCTGACAGATTGTGATCAGCCTGTAACAACCTGGGATCTTTGTTTTGTCCTAAACCATCCATTTTGGACTTCATGCTGATAACATATTGACACGTAAAGTATACAGATTTATGTTGCACACTTATTGTTGATAACCCCTTCTGCACTATTCACTGGGAAAATGCCAACTGATCTGTCGCTTCAGTAACTTTTCTTGACTACGTACCCAGTCACACAGCTCCATGGACATTTGCACATTGCTGATATATTGACATTAATTAAGTGAAATGGGTAAGTGATAAGCAGTTTGGTTTTTTTTGTTAAATTGTTTTTCCTTGTTTTCTGACATGTTACCTCAGGATTAAAGGAGAAGGAGTTGGTGGGGTGCTGGGGAAAATTGTGGTGAATTACTGGAGAGAGGAAGACCAGAGGCTTTTGTGTTCTGGGAGTTTGGAGAGATTGCTTAACGTCTCATCCCAAGAAAAGGCATTGCTTCACACTGAATCTGACAGTATAACCTAAGTCCTGGAACAGGACAGGCAGGTGATTAGAAACACTTGAAATTACAATGTTTTCTTTTAGTGTGGAGCAAAATGAGGAACACTTGTATAAAATTTGTCAGATTAACAGTTTAAACTCAACTAGGTTTTCAGACAAAAATAAAAGGAATACAAATTTATTTTAAAATCTAACCAATATAGGCTTGATATCTGAAATAGATGTTCACAATGTTCTAGGACCAGACATAAGATACCAACCTCTTCACTACCACTCATGAGCATTTTCTGTGAAGCATAAAGCTTGTTTGGTGCTTTGCATATTAGTTTACTTTCTGAGAGAACAAGAAAAACACATGTACAATACACCAACATGAACTCCTATCCAGCCCAGAACAGTTCTAATTGAAATAAAGGTGAATAGAGACATCAGAAGGAGTTAATACCATCACTGTTATGTATTTGTTAAATTCTTTCAGTACAAAATTTTTTAAAAAGCTAAAAACAAAGCCACTATGCATCTCAGTTAGATCATCTCCTTTTTCATTCCCTTACTTGATTTTTTCTTGCAAATTATAGCAATGTTGAATTATCATAATTTTAAAATATCTAATCTTTTTACTTTCATCCCTTCTCTCTCCCTCATTTTGTTTTTTCTCATTTATGTCCATTTATGTATGACTCTGTCGCAGCTCAGAGTGGCTTTGTCTTGATTTTATTAAAACCAGTTTGACCAAGGAAGCTGTGTTTTAAAAACCTGAAACATTTGCTTATTACTTGCATTAAAAACATGCTTCAAAAGGGAGTGGAAGGAGACTATGATTTGTTCATAATTCATAATGCTGTCAAGTAGTAGAATTATTAGTATCTTAAAATTTTATGACATTTGCAAAAGGACATTATAAAAATACTTAGAAAATCTGACTATATTGTATTTTACAAACTCAACTTATATTTGGACTTAAGTAATAATTAGCATTTTTACTAGCATTGAGCTACTGGAATTATATATCAGATATAGTAATTTCAAAAGTTCAGCAGCAGTCAAAATTCTAATTTAAACTTAAGGAAAGTATTAAAGCTGTGCAAACCAGTGGAGCAGTATGCTAAAGCATCAGTGCGTTAACTAAATTAAACCAGTTACCCATTGCATTGAAAAGACACAACATGAGCAGGTGCAATTGCCCCAAGAGAGTATTTGCATACTAAAGTGTCCAGAATTTTCCTGCTATGAGTTTTTAATTCAACAGTAATCCAGGCAAGACTGCAGGTAGGCCCTCTCAGAGAAAAATCCTAATTTTGCAATTAACACTCCTTCCCCCACCTCTTGCCCCCAGCTTCTTTTTCCCATCTTTTTTACTTCTCATAATATTGGAGAAATTTATATTTCCATCTTTTTAGGGGTTATACATATTGTTGCAGTTCTTGGGGAAATTTCCTTACTTTACTTCAAAGACCCTTGCTGGTGATATATCAGGAGAAAAGTACATCTTTGGAGTTTTTTGATTTTTTTTAAGATTCTCTAATACAAATTTTGCTAGGAATTCAAATGCCTAAAGACACAAATAAATATCAGGCAGATTTAAAAAAACCCACCTACATCCCATTCATTTTGGTAGAAATTAAGTAATGAGGTCATGTTCACAGGATTTGATCCTATTATCAGAGGGCTGCAGCATCTCTCCTATGAAGGCAGTGCTGGGGTTGTTCAGGCTGGAGAAGACTCTGGGGAAAAGCCTTCCTGAAGGGGGCCTACAAGAGAGATGGAGAATGTCTTTTTACAAGGACATGTAGCGATAGCACAAGGGATAACGGCTTTAAACTGAAAAAGGGCAGGTTTAGATTAGCTGTTAGGAAAAAAAATTCTTTACTGTGAGGGTGGTGAGGCACTGGAGTTGTAGATGCCCCATCCCTGGAAGTGTTCAAGGCCAGGTTTGACAGGGCTTTGAGCCGCCTGGTCTAGTGGAAGGTGTCCCTGCCCATGACAGCAGAGTGAAACTATATGGCTTTTAATGTTCCTTCCAACCCAAACTGCTCTATGATTCTATGATTTCTCTCAAAATCTGCCCATTGCTCCAAAATCTCTAAAGGGAGAAGGATTCAACAGCATTTTTAACAGAAACTAAGGACCTTAATCATTTGCAGAATATCCAGATATCTTACTCACCTCTCTGGGGTGGACTAACAGCAACTTGGCTGAAGTTTAACATCTGCGGACAAAACAGTGGCCTGAATCTTCACCCAGAAGCTGAGGAAAACTGAAGCTAAACTTGCTGGCACTTGGTGAGCTAATTTTCTATATTCATAAATACTAATCAACTAGCTTACCTAACAGCATTTTGCTAGGGGAGAAAATAAGATAGACGACTAAGTTGAAAAACAATACCATCCAATTCCTAATTCCTGAAATATAATTATTGGACAGTTCTGTTTTTTATATCCAAGGTAATTTGTTAGGCAGGTGCTTCACTCTAGCTACACCTCACTGAACAGGAATTTTTAAATCTCTAGCAGCAAGGTTAGGTTTCAAGCTGCTGGTCAGCCTGCGGTGCAAGTTGTGCCTTCTCCACTTCTGAGCTCTTCACCAGTGTGCTCTGCTCTACGCCCAAACTGCAGCCTTATCCCTCCCCAAGGCTGGGCTCCAGCTATCTGAACAAAATGATTCAAAGATAAGGAAGCTGGAAGTGTAGCTTTGGTCACAGTACCAGTAAATTCCATTCCCTACTTGAATGAAACATGGTAATTTAAACCTGATGCAGTTTTCTATCTATTAGAGAATCTTTTAACAGATTTCTGTCATGGTTTTGGCTAGGGTGGAGTTAATTTTTTTCCTGGTACTGGTACAGTGCTGGGTTTTGGATTCAGTATGAGAATGATCTTGATGACACAGTGATGTTTTGACTGTGTGAAAGTAATGCCTACAGTAAATCAAGGACATTTAAGATTCCCATACTCTGCGGGGAGCAGTTGCACAAAAAATGCAAGTACTCCCCTGTGAAGGAGGTCTCATTGGAGTCACAGGAATACCCAGTTCAGGACCCAAGTTCCAAGACTCTGGGTTTCAGGACCTGCATCTCTCTACATCTGTGAAATATACCTAGTTTGTACCATAAAATAGGTAGAAACCAGGCACGTTTCTGATAGAAATCCATGGTTTAGATATGCCAGAGCCATCTCTGGATTTTTTTAAGTCCATGAATATAGATGACCATTCAGCAGCTTGGTAAGTTTGTGAAAAGGTATATATACTATGATCTCTTACCTCATTTTACTCTTAATATCTTTTTGTCAGAGGCTCAAATCTATGCTGTTAAATGTGGGCACTCACAAAATCCCTTTTAAGGCTGGGAGGGACTACTGAAAATCCAAACGCTGAAGTCCAACCTCCATGCTCAAAGTGAAGTCAGCTAGAAAAAGTTGTTCAGGACCACATTCAGTCAGGTTTTGAACACCTCTGAGACAGAAACTTCACAGCCACTCTAGGCATACTGTTTTGTTTTTTTAACAAATTTACCATAACTGAAAAAAAAAAAGCAACAAAAAACCCCAAACAAAACCCTCTTTTTTTCTGTTTAAATAGAATTTCTTGTATTTAAATTTATTCCCATTGGTTCTTCTCCTGTCACTGGGCACCACTGAGAAGAATCTTGCTCCAGTTGTACCCACTGGTAACATACCCCTGAAACTTCTCCACACTAAATAGCCCCAGGTCTCTCGGCATACCATCATTTGTCAAAGGTTCCAGACTCTTAATCATCTTTGTAGCTCTTTGCTGGACTCACTTTAGAAGTCCATATCTGTCTTGTACTTAAGAGTGCACACTTGGACCCAGCATTCCAGATATGTCGCACCAGGTTAAGCAGACAAAGAAGATAATGCAACTCTGACAGCAACAATACTCTTTCTAATGGAGCCCAGGATGCTCTTGACTTTCTTTGCTGTGAAAACTTGAAACAACTGAACTGGGGCCCCTTCAGCCATATTTCATTGGTTATTTTATCTTCACATCACACTCACAGCTTGCTTGCCAACCTAGGTAGCCCTGTCTCACTTGACTGCAAGTCATCCTCTCAATCTTCAACTGTTCATTATTTGAAGTTTTCTCACCAGTTTGGCCTGCCAGTTAGCAGAAATGTTTCTTCCCCACCTAGTGATGTGTGGACACTCTTTCTAGCAGTCCTCGATCTTCAGAGAGGTTTCCACTGTAATAAAAAAACTGCTGCTGATACTAGCTGTGTAGAGTTGCTGACCCTCAGTATCCACCATTTTCCATCAAATCCTTCCTGGTCATTGCCATGCTCAAGAAGAAAATCAAAATCAAGAAGGGCCCCCATGCCCTTTACTCTCAACTCCAGTGCTCTGTAGTCATGTTTGATGTATTCCAGGTCTCCCATTGCAGTTTCATTGTTACCAACATGGAAGAGCAGCAAGGCATAGTAGCCTGAGGCTCAGAGAAGCCTCAGCAGTCATTCCACAACATCCCAGATTCAAGGCCCTGGGAAGCGGCAAGCCTCCCTAGATAAGTCAGTCATGTCAACAGACAGGGACCTTCAGCCCCTGCAGCAGTTTCCCAGTTTTGTCACTTGCATTCCTCCTGCGAAATCTGATTTTCAGCTTCACCTCTATTACTTGGTGACACACATCCTACACAAGACACATCTCCTGAACATCTCTTACAGTCCCAGGCACCACTGCAGCCCCAGACTTCCAGAATTCTTTCAAGAGTCCAGTCTGAGTCAAGATCTCTGATGTTACAAGGAAAGTTGCTCTACTTGGTGCTGGGGGCTGTGCCATGGCACATCACCCCATTGTGGAGCCTAGCAATGCCGATTCCAGCTGAGATCCTGGGCCTCCTCTGCACACCCTTTTACACAAAATGCTGCATAGGCTATTGCATAGTGGCTGTGCTCTGCTAGCTGAACTCCAGGTAATTTTAAATAAGATGCCTAAGTAAGAAGTCTGGTTATCTCAGCCTACTTATACAAGTCATTCCAGGAATACAGAATTCCAACTGGCAATTCATCCAGCATAAGCTTCTGGTGGTCTTTCCATTTCCAAAATGGAGCTGCTGCCCTGAACTGTAGAAAAATTCTAGAGAAATTAGGCTGCTAACTTCAGACTAATGGGTTACTAAAATGAATGAGCACAAATCTTATGTGTCTTGGAAGCATTCTTTTTATTCTTTGAAATGGAGTTCTGCTCCATCTTACTGATGTGACAGGATGTTGTATTAGCAGTGTTGACTCGAACATCTGCAGTTGGAATTCTTTGCACACACATAATATATTATGCCCATGAATAGATGTATATAGCACTACTCCAGTACACTCATTTCTCTGGGATAGATAGAATATTTTATATAGAGAATTTACATCTATATATATTCTAAATAAAAAGTAAATTAAATTTATTTCCCTGATCTGATGTAAGCCTCTGTAAACTTCCATAAATTTTGTCTGTGATTTTAAATTAATCCCATAATTTTGTATTACTTTGAAATGTCAGAGCAGCTTCACAATTGATCACTGTATGATAGGGCTATTACTGTTTTCTGGGGCTCCCATTGTCTTTTTTTTTAAATTAAATATCCAGCCTGACAGTTTTTAAGTAATCTCTTTTAAACTCATTTGCACACTGATTATCTGGTATGAGCCCTCACTGTTCGGACCAGTGATAAACTGATTATTTGTAAACAGAGTGAAGACAGTCTTTTAAAATGTACCTGTACGGTATTTTTCCTTTTATGTAGAACAGACAAATTAACCTTAAACTGTTGGAGAGTAGGATTTGTTCCTTTTGTTTTCTTTCTCTTCAGGAGTTTTCATCCCATCTGTTTCTAAGACACCTTAACTATCGATACTTAAGAGAGACAAAAGAAGTTACCAGGCTCAGGGGAGGGGGCACCTGGCTGTACTCCTCCTATCCCAGGGTTTCTCTGGGAAGAGGAGAAATATCATGAGGAACTGGGCTAAGAAAAAGAGAGCTGGGAGCAGCCCCTTTTGCTCCCGGAGCATTGGGGGAGACAGCCAAGCTCCTGCAGGTAGGAGAGGGTGGTCTGTGACTGCCAGAGCTCAGCCCTGCATTTCTTCCTTATTGGGTGAGCTTTCATTTTTAAGAGCAGCCATCTGAACTGGGACTTTCATTAACACCAAATTTGACTGGGGAGGACCTTTATCATCCACTTGGGTGTCTCAGGGGAAAACCCAGGCGGCCCTTCCCCCTATGGAACAGTCTGGCTTCCACTCCCTAACCCTGTGGCTTCCCTGCCGCTGACTCGGGTTGCTTTTCTGCTACACCATGACCCCGCATCCCCTGCCTACTGGGACACACCGCGGCTCCTGCCACAGCAGTGGAGTTTCTGCTGTCTTTTGCTTGCTAGCTGGGCAAACCAGTCCTGCCACTCCAGCTCCCTGTTCTGAGCTCCCTGCTCCGTGCCCACCTGCTGCCTGGCCAGTCCGCCATTACCCGCGTGCCACAGACCTGACCTCTCGCCACAGCGCCCCCTGCAGCTGCGCAGGGGTCATCGCACCCGCCCTGCCCGGCAGCGCCCCTGCCGGCTGTGACCGGAACTGCACCAAACAGGAAAGTGCCTGGCAGCCCAGAGAAAGCTGCTACCAGGTTTTTCTGTTTTGTTTGTTGTTGCTACTGTTGTTGTTATTTATTTGCCTTGTTATAGATACTAGTAAAGACCTGTTGTTCCTTTTCCCATATCTTTGCCTGAAAGCCCTTGATTTCAAAGTTATAATAATTCAGAAGGAAGGGGGGTCACATTCTCTATCCTAAGGGAGGTTCCCACCTTCCTTAACAGACACCTGTCTTTCAAACCAGGACATAAACAAATAAGTGCTATTATAAAACTAAAAGTTGTTTAATTGTAGAGCTTTTAAAAGTGAAAAATGAAGTTGCTAAGCAGTCTCACCTCAGAATTACTGGAACACTTTTGAACACCCCCATCTCTCCACCACCACCAAACCTTCCAAAATCTGTCAGAGAATGGTTTACCTAGCAAGATTAATCTGCATAAAATTAATTTAATTTGATTTGGTTTAATATGAATGTATTACTTATTTCTTTCCCTGTTTTCAGGTTCTGGTACACATTGTCTTTGACAATATGGATTATGGAAGGAAGTCCAGAAGCTAAAGCAAGCTCAGATCTAAATCAAAACAGCTAGGACAGAGTGTGCGTAAACTAAAAACACAATCTGTGCTAACATCTGCAGTAGAATTCTATCTATTTTAAGGAATATTTAAATATTTCTCCTTGCTGATGGGAAATGGAAGGAGATATCTCAATAGCTAACCAAGCAGGGTTATATTAGAAGTCAAGAAATGAAATGATATGACAGCTTTTAGGAAATTAATTACAAACCATAATGTGATGTATTGATTTCAAAATTTAATTAGAGTTATTTGTATCTTTAGTTATTATCCTTTGACATAAAACCAGGATGTAGCATGTTTTTGTAAAAAAATCAATAAAGGTTTATATATAAATTCTGCTATTAAGATATTATTTCTCAAATTTTTGGCATCTTTTGAGTATTTGTAAACTTAAAATTTGATTAATCAACTAGAGAGTCTGAAACATTCAGCAAAATGCAGCATGATCTTCTGAACTTGCACTAACTCAAATTATTATGCCCATTTTGTATGGTTTTGGAGCACAAACCTCTATACTGATTCTGTATCCTGTTGCCTAATATTTATCTCCTGGGCGTCTAATTCCAGGATTATTCTAAGTGCAGTGAGCTCAAGAGTCACAGGAAAATTTCCATCACTTCTTTATTTTGTGTAGTTTGGAAACAACAGTGACTAGAGGAAAAATAAAATACTCTAAACTGTCATTGAAGTAATATTGCTCTAAAGCTTTATGACAGTTCTGAATTTTCTAATGCCTTTCATATTTTTTCAAGATCAAAAAAAAGTAAGATTTGAGAGACAATAGAGTTGAGAGGCATCGTAGCTGAACTACAGGCCTTGAAGACTGACCTCCAAACCAGGAGTACGTCTCCTTGAACCTGTAAATCCTGTTTTACTGGTACCTTTACAAGTAAATACGCTTCTCCAGATCAAGGATCACAGAAGCCTTTTGAGGTCTTCATATCCTGCTGCCATGGAAACCTTTTACGCAGCCTTTCAACTGAGATATGAAGAGACTCAGCAGTTGCAGTGCTCTGGGTTCCTCAGGCTTTGCTGTCTCTTGGAAGTTCACAGAAGTTCACATTTGCATGACATCCTACAGATCCCAAGAGGTCAATGAAACTTTTTCTTGGTGAATTGCATGTTGGAGACTGAATCTTCATTTGAGTACTGTGTTACAAACATATTTTAATTGTTTTTTTACCTCAAAGATGCACATTTTTAAATTCAAAACTCATTAACAATCTTTATGACATGAAAAGTCCTTAAAACCATAAAAGATGTCAATAAGAACTTGAAACAACATTGTTGCCCCCACTGGATATTTCATTCACAAGCATTTGAATTTAGGATATTTTTAAATCTGAGATCCTTATGAATGAATGAAACTTTACTTAAAAATCTCTCTTTCAAGACTAAGAAAAATCTGAAACTATAGGGTCTAAAAATTAAAAGTAGTTTCACAAATCCATTTAAAAATTGTTTCAAAAATCCATTTATGGATTTTGATATAAAAATATGTTTAAATTCTTTACTCTTTTAACACCATCCATTCTTAACTCACAATACTGGACATTTAACCCTTAAAATTATAAATGCTTGCCATCTTTTTTTCACTTGAAAATTATATTTTTATTTACTCTTCATATTGAACTGTATTTCACTTGTAACATTAAAAGTTATTACTGATCTATATTTGGTTGATTTATTTAAAATATCTCTACAAAGTGGGTACCGTGGGAGTGTATTTTAATATACTATGTAATAAGTAAAGAGTTATTAAAAACTAAACTCTTATCAATGACTACTATTTTACAACAAATGCAAAGACAGAATGTTGGCCATGCTACATCTCATTCAATGGCAATTGAATAAAGTTTGTCTTACCTTGTTTTATAATTTTAACTACAAATTGAAGATTAAAGATTCTAGGATGCTGCTTTTGCAGCACAGTCCCTGAAATCCTTATCTCCTGGGTCCACAGCAGCCCATGGAACAGAACTGCCTGGATTTGAAAGATGTGGAAAACAATCTTCTCTTTTCCCATTTCTTTAAAAAAAAAAATCAGACACTTTTCTATTACAGAGCTAGGAAAACAAAATAGGCCTTCTGAAGTTTATGAAGAACCAACAAGTAAGGAATCCCTGCCTGTGATTCAGAACATGGATCTGAGCCTTCCAGAGATGTAGCAAAGCTCTCAACACCTATGATGATGCCATGACTAAGATCTCTATAAGCAACTGTCCACATCCAGGGAAGCTTCTGGTAATAATTGCTATGAAAAGCATAGCTCAAGAGCAGAGCAGACATTGGATAGATCTGATTTTTTAAGCTATGATTTTCACCAAACTTGAAACTTCGTGATACTGTCAGCTTCTCAGTGGAAATTATTTCCTTTCAGATTTTCTGTGAACACCAAAAATAGTGAAGCACCTGAAAGGGAAGAGATGGTCAGCACTGAAGTAAAAATCTGGGCTTTGAAGAACACAGGGCCATGAATCCAAATTAGTTGCTTTGGAATGGACACCTGGACTTAATAAAAGGCCATTGCACCAAAAATATTTCTGAGTGCTTCTGAGGTCACTGACACTGATGTATTTTTATGAAAAGATGTTGTGCAGCAAATTCCACACTGAAGTTTAAACCCTGGAGAAGTTAGGATTTGAAAACAACATGAAGGTGTTATCTTTAGGTTCCTTCCTCTGCCTGCAGCAGCACAGATTACAAAATACAGCAGACTTCAGTTAAAAGGGGATCAAGTTGCAGCTAGAATATACCTAAGCAGTGTGTCACAATCGGATAGTCATGACATTTTTACCATACTGTCTTTTTATAGTACAAAATTTGACACTGTTGTAACCAAAAGAAGACTAAGCTGTACTTTATAGGCAAGTGGCTTATTCACTCCATCAGTTCTCTGGAAAAGTTCTTGCTTTTCAGTACACTAGGTAACTTAAATGCCTGACTCAAGTTCTAATGCACTGAGGAGGAGCAGTACTTGGAGAGGATGCATATTCTCCAAAGAAGCATTTAACAAATCCATTTAACTAATATTACCAATGAAAAATGCCTTACAAGCCAATTCAGTATAATAAAAAAATATACTTTAATTAAAGAATCAAAGCACTGGCATGGTCAAATTATTACAGAAATTAGAAAATGTAAAAGATACAGCAAAGTATCCACTATATCTGCTGTTGAGGAGGAAAAATGAAGACAGTTAAAATTCATCTCTACTACACAGAAACAAGTAATGTGAGTTCTGATAAAATTACCATGTATCAGGTAAAAATAAAAAAAAATAAGTCATAGCTGTCATCACACTGACTGGCAGAGTTTCTGACTTTCAGTAGTTTGGCTGCCTCTATCATATTCTGTCAGTATTGTTGAGGGTTGTTGGGTGGTTTTTTTCATTCTCTGCTTGCTTATCTGAAGGCAGTTGCCAGAGACAAAGGCAGCACAAAAATGGTCTTATTCTTTCCTTAGACAATTATAACTCCACTAATTTCAGAGACGATTGTGTCAAATTTACATCAGAGAGAGAGACAAAGAAAGAACAAGCTAAAATGAAGCAGGTTTGATTGACTTCTGTGAAAATGATTAAACAATTAAGCCTGACATAGAATAAAATTACTAAAGCTCAATCTCATGTCACTGGATCATCAGAAACATGCCACTGATTCATTGAGGCTTATTTGCTGGTATGCCACCAGACACAAGTCTGATGCAGGTATTAGTGAAAGAAAAGCTTCACTTATTAGTATGCTACCTGCAAAAAGAGGTAGATATCAAGATATGTATGTCCAAAGGAAAAAGAATTATATGGATTTTTTTTTATATAAACCTGACAAACAGGCTTTTCATTAACACTGCTGTAGGAAGTAATATTTAAAGCAGTGGGTCTAACATTCCTCAAGAGAATAATTTCCTTTAAAGTACCTACACATCCATGCAGCAGGAGTTTCCTCATCACTGTCAAAGTGAGGGTAGGTACAGTTGAAAGTGCCAGATTTGTTTCTAAACACAGCTTTAACTTCCTTGGCTAAATATTCCTCTCAGAATTGAACAGAACATTTATGCACTCCTCATGCCCAGGTTTTGAGATGATAATTTTTTCAAGTAGCCATATCATCACAAATTCTCTGAAAAATTGGGAGCACAGGAGAAGACAGAGATAAAAATGAAAAAAACCCAACAAAACCACCTGCCCACAGCTTAAAGTTATTTATAATAGTACCTTTACTCTCTCCTCAACTTTCAAAAAATGCTAGAGTTTTGAATGACATGCATTTCAAAAATGTAATAGCATGTTTCCATTTACCAGGTTTGATTGCTTCCAACTTAATGTAATGAGAGAGTTAGATCTGCAGCTGCTGCACAGACTGTAATCTCACTGAAGACAAAAAGCATCTTGTGAAAGAAGCTGCTAATCTAAGAAAGGATGATTAGTTACTTGGAGAGAGGAGGCAAATGATGGTAAAATGGTAAAAGGGATAAACACAGACCCATGGTAGAGGAAAATATGGGATATCTCTTCTGCTGTATGAAACCATTGTGATCTGTTAGAGGAAGGCAGGGTGGTTAGGAAACATTCATGAAGACGGAGGTCAATTTGGAGAGTGTGGTGGTATCACTGGAGTTCTGATTTTGCCTGTGGCCCAGACTGTCAAAGGAGAAAGGACAGGTAGCAGACACTATTGGGACGCAGGACATTGATCTACAAAATCCAAGATGTTAATCTGTCCTCCTTCTTCTAAACACTTCTCAAACAACCTGAGCAAATGCAACTGCCCACAGAAAACATTAAGTTTGAGAACCCTCAACACATGCCAGATTGTGGAAAATGATATGTCAAAAATGTGAGAGATAGTCAAGAGTAGTCAAAGATGCATATTCTTCAGGATGGTTATGGTTAAATGCAAACTAAGGATTAAATGCCTGTTCCCAAATGTCATTTTGTTTTTTCAAAGATTACTCTCTAGGGATGCAACTCCTATTATTTTCCATGCCACTCTTCTGACTGATGTGATGTTTCCAAAAGCAGAGGCACTCAATATATATCCAGAGGTACTCACACTATACATATATATGCACACTATATATATATATATATATATATATATACACTATACATATATTATATTTTAAATTTTTTTTACAATAGAGAATCAGAAAGTTATTACATTAACCATTGCAATGGAAAGATTTTTGTATGCAGTAAAAAAACCCCAAAAAACAAAAGAGAGTATTTTGTCAAGATCTCATCTCTTTTTAGATGTTCTGCAGCACTAGAGAGCTGATTTTATAGCCTACACCAGCATGTGAATAGTCTGCTGAGATGACAGCTAAAGGCTGAGCAGTTTTAGTTGAAATCTTGTGCAATAAAACATGGCTTTTTTATTTCTGTTAATTGGAGCAACATGTACCTTATACATGAAACTACAGCCTTCTGTCAACATCTCATTTCATATCCTGACTTAAGTGCTTTTTAACTCTCTTACTTGTACTTTCAATTTCAGTCTCCCTTTGGTATATTTCCCCACTGAATTTGGTAAATGTATCATCTGGAGTTCGGTTTGTATGCAAAATTCTGTGTAGAAAATTTAATTTAATCTATCTGTACCATTATGAAAGAAGCCCCAGGCTCACCTTTAAAAGAAACAAAGCATAAGGAGGCAAACATTTTGGGTATGGAAATCCCCTAATTTAGGAAAGCTCTGATTGCTTCAACTACAGCCTGTTGATCAGTTGATAATAGCTTCTATCCTACAGGCCAAAAAGTGTTACAAAATTTAGGCCAGACTTGATGCACCTGAACAACCAAGAAAACCCAAACAAAACAACTCTGACTAAAAATATCTGTAAATTTTGAGGAGCAAAAAAAAAGCTAGATGCAACCCGACTCCTCAGGAAATGTCTTTCAGTAAAGCTAACTGATTAAACACAGGAAATAAAATCCTCTTCAGTCTTTCGAACTATGTGGGAATGTGCTGCAGCTGCAAAATTCCTATGTTGCTTGTCTCGTTAGCCAATTATAAATACCAATATTTTGTGCCTTCTCTTGTTTTTCTTTGAATTCTCAGCTCAACATTGCACAAAGTTGATTCAAACTGCTGTATAATCCTGTTATAAATTCATTGCTTTTCATTTAAAGCTTTCAGTTAATTCTTTCCTGGATGGATCTGTCAATTCATTCACTCTGAGTAGCCACACAAGGGCTTTATTTCTGGCTTTTTAATGTGCCAGTCACGGAGAGACGTAATATCCAACTGCAGTATCTCAACTGAGCTTCTACAGTACAAATGTTCACACAACTGCAAGAGACAAACTTCATTTCATCTGGTGAGGCTTTGGTTGACACTAAGATTAAAGGCTTAACAAAAGCAATGGTCTGCTCTGTTACCATTCGAGAGTTTCTTGCTTCACCGTGCTATGAAAGAGAAATGAAGGAGACTGTCTGAGTGTTAACTTTTCCTCATCTCTGGAGGGTTGCATGTGATTAAAAGGAAGGCAGGATGAGGAGGTTTAAGATCAGTCATACAAAATATCCAAATGTGTAGCCATAGGAACCTTGTCTTTTGGCCACCAAAGCATCTTCCTTTCAGACTGTGGTTGAAAATCATCTATTTGATCTGAGCCTGATGGAAAACAGACAAAATGCTAGGTAAACGTAGCAGTAAATGAGTGCATTGGAATATGCTGGAAACTGTTCTGCTTTTTTTTGTCAGAGTAAATTCCTATGTCATAATTTATTTTATTTCTTGGTCTAGAATTTAGCACTCTTATACCTTATTTTATTTGTTTTCCACCTTTTGGGAGAGCTTTTGTTTTTATTTTTTTACAATTGAATAACCCATTTCATATGAAAAAATAAAATCTTTGCCAATTTTTTTCTTCCACTTTGGGGAAACATAAAAAGCAATGTGTTTTAAGCTGTTGATAAAGCTAAAAATATCACAGCAAAGCACAGTCATTTAAAGGATTGGATACAATGCTTTTGGTAGAAGTTGAAAACAGCATCTTCATAGGAGTAAAAAATATTTCTGGTTTTATATACCCATGATTATGATGGTTATTATTAAAATGTCACATCACATCAATGAGTAAACAAGAAACTATGTCTAGATCATATTAACTATTGTGACAGCTGTAAATAACCGCAGTAATGACTCCTGCGGGCAATAGAACAGATAAGAAAACGATTGAAGCTCCATGGATTTACTACACATTTACAGGTGATTCTGCAACAAGCTAGACAATCTCTTAAGTAGGAACAGCCTGTTTGCCTCAGAGGTAATGCAGATTCTAAAGAGCAAACTGAACCGTCTACTATTGAGCTTTCATCAGCAATATAACCTTTGATTTTAACCTTTTTTATATATAAAAATGCAAATGCAGTAGTCAGAATTAAAGTGGTTCTTCAAATGTGCTCTGTAAAGGAAGAAAAACATCCATCCATGTCTCTGCTTTGTTTTCGACGTACGGTTTGAGGGGTTTTTTTTACAGGGCAGGAGGTGGTTGTTTTGTTTAAAAAAGGTTGCTTGCCTCAAAAAATATCAGGAATACCAAATGCAGTTTTCTCCCCTGCACACGCCAGTGGAAAAAGTACAAAGACATGTCCCTATGCAATCAGTATTCATTCATGAGCCTTTCCAGCTCTGTGTCTTTCCGCTTGCTTGCTCAGCAAACGCCATGCAAGGAAGAAATAACAGTATGTGCCCTATATTTAAATTACTAGGGGCGATGATTTCTGAGAAAGCAATTAGAAGCCGTGTCCTGGAGAGCCCCGAGTAGATGAGAAGACAACTTTTTTATGCTTTGCCAGCCGATACTGGAAAACATAAAAGGTCAATAATATTCAAGTCTCAGAGTCTTAATTAGCTAATTGCAGTTCCCGCTTGCTTCAAGCAAAGATCCATAAAAAAGACAAAACACAAAATAAGAAATAATATGATGTTGTGAAGCAGTGGAATTAATTTGGTTTTTGAGGAAATATTTTTAGTTTTTTATCTGTAGTTTTGATGTGTCTTGCAAATCTCTTTCTGAACTCAATGGGATTTAAATAATTTAACAGAAACTTTAACATTTCAGTATCACTGCTTTTAAAGCTTTATATCAAACAAAATAAACACCTGAATACATTATTTTTTCATTAAAAATGTCAGGAGGAGATATACTAAATGATATGGTTTGACATATGGTTGCTGTTGAAAGATATCAGGATCCACAGCGGTTCACAGAGATATTATGACTGGAGAAAAAGAGAATATTTTGATTTTTCTGCATCCAATGTCAATATATGGTGCATCATGGAAGAATGTTTATTAATAAATACTGATTCTTGAGATCATTCTTATAAGAAGTTTAAGACTTTTAGACAATTTCATGTTATAGACTTTGAAAAATAATTATAAGTAACTATCCTTGAACAATGAAGAATCAGAAGTTGAAAGAACAGACAAAGAAATGTCTGCAAGGTACTATTTTGTGGAAATACTGTGATTTCCACAATATGAAAAGTATTGTGGAATACAGGGATAAAAAGAACTTTTTTTTACTGACAGCACCTAAATTTTCTTTTTTGGCTTACCTATATTTTTATTAAATATAATAATTTCATTAATATTACATATGCATTTATTAAACTACTGGCTTAATCTTTGAGCTGTATATTCAGCAACATAGTACAAAAGGCAACCTGAAGCATTTAAACTATCCTGAACCAGAATATCTTTGAATTCCAATACAATACAAAAAAAAAAAAGCTCAGTACAAAACTTAGAATTGTTGTTTACGAGTGAAATCAGCACTTGGAATAATGAGAATAGGTGTCTTACACTATTTAGATTATCAGATAAAGCACAGCTGCATATACATATACTTTATCTCTGCATACACCCACATTTTGCAATAATTTCACAAAGCACTTGAGCTGGAGAAGCTATCTGTGCTTCAGTAACAAAAGGCCTGTTTTCACAAGCCTTGCAGTAAGTGGCTTAAGTGCTTGCTCCAGTGTTAACTGAACACTTAGCGCTTGCTTTTCCATGCATAAATATAGACCTGAATATGCAATTTATTCTCTAGTTTATATGCTATACTTTCATTGACATCCCTCAGATAATATCCTACCAGTTCATACAGTCAACCTTTGCTATATAGAGACATTTATCTCCCCTCCTGTTCTCAAACCCTGCCTACAATAGGTGTACCAAGCTTTCTTCTGCAGTGCTCAACCCATCATGCTCATCCGCTTTCCTCCGGATTTCCTCTCATGCAGCAACAGTTTCTACCACTTGATACATTTGTCTCAGCTGTTACAGCTAGATTTGCTTGAATAATTGAACTTCATTGTCTATGTATTTTATTTTTTCTTTTTTTGTCCTCAGTTAAGAAGTAAGTAAGAGCACTAAGTCACCTGAACTGTTTCATCGTTCTTATGGGAGTCATGATGTATATGGAAGAGGAATGAAAACACTGAGGCCACAGAAAGCCTCTAAACAATTGTCCATAACCTATGCAAAAACCAGAAACCATCCTTACACTTTTTTGTCACTGCTACCATTTAGTAATTAATCCTAGAGGTCTCATTTTGTTATTTGATAGTTTTGAACAGACCAGTGCAATGACTACTGAAAATCAGAAACCCCAGGTTTTACCCCTGCATCTTTTCACTTCCATCACAATCCCCCAGCAGAATACATATAAATCAATAAAGGAGTGAAGCTTCACTGCTGAAGGATCTGAGCAATCATGATGCTCACTCCTAGGACTCCAAAGACAAGGCCAGCTGCAGACTTTCGGCAGTCATGGCCATGTCAGGGCTGCTCAGAAGCCCAGTGATGGGGAGGCCCATCAAGCAGTAGGATTTCATTTATATAAGCTGATATTAATTAAACACTATGTCTTCTCAGTTTACCTGTTCAACCATAACCTACACTTGCCTTGTAAGGTATATGGTGTTTTGAAGCAAGATCCAATTAATCATCTCTATTTGACAAAAACCATATCCAAAAATGGATATCTCTTTCCATTAACTATGTAGATGTTAGGCTAGATGACCTCAGCTGAGGATGCCTCTGTTTATGTAAAAACTCTCTAGCTGTAGGGGCCTGCAGGAACATGGGCCTTGATGTGGGCACGGGCACCTGGAAAGGGTGGGGGGCTCCCACACTCTCCTGAGGCATTTGTGTGACTTCTCAGCTGTTCGTCTGTCCTTCACTCTTCCAGCAGGGTTGTTGCTTCACTTGTGGCTCCATGGGCAGCTGTTCTGCTCACATTGCAGCATCTCTGGGTGCTGAGTGCTTGCAGTGCAAATGAGGGCCCAATATTCCATCTCCTAAAATCCTCCCATCTATGTCTCCTCCTGTATTTGCTGCTTTCAAACTCATAAAATCTCTCCTCCTGGGGATGAAAATGCACAGAAATATTAATCTGGATCCTACCCAACTGTGCCGGGCCAGTTATAATTGGGATTTTTCCTTGGCACATGTCTGTAAAGGAGATAAATTCAAAATTTGACATGACCAGTGGAGAGATTTTGTCCCAGCATGGCCATCTCTACATCTCTCAGGCATCTCTGCCCAAGGTACCTACATGAAGCAAATGGATTTCTGACTGTGAAGAAGGTGATCAGGCCCAGGACTGGTCATTGCTAAACTGTGCTTGGGATTGTGGCATGCTGACAGGAGAGAAGTGACTGGCAGCTGAATGTGATACAGTGCAGAGCACTTAGGGAAGGAGCTGTCAGAGGCGCTGTAAGGTTGTAGACTGCAAGGGATGCCAAAAGCTAGCTGCCTTGCGAGGCACTGACCAAGAAAAGGGCTCCAAGGCTCAGATTAGTTTAAAGTGGTGACATTCCTCAGAATATGCAATAGAGATCCTTCAGCAGCACTTTTTTCCTCATGTTTAATACTGTCAGAAAGTGCATGGAAAAGCTGAACTGTATTTTTTGACTGTATCAGTCAAGTGAGAAAATAATGTGAAAGAATCCCGCAGCTGTGTAGATGGCACTGATCTTATGCAAAAGCACTGACATACCTCAGAATTAAGAACATTTATTTTCATACCTGAGGATTTAGATAGAAAATCAGCACTCTGATTTCAGCAATCTTTGCCTTCTGCAGAGGTGAAAGGAAGCTCATGAAGCTGATGCAACATAGGTATGTTATTTACTGTTTCCTTTCTAGTCCAGTGTTCAGAAAGAAAGGTTACTTTCCTGCTACCAGAAAGCTATAGTGCAAAATAATTCTGCATCATTATGGTGGGGATACTCACATATATACAAATGATCATTTCCATCATCAGGTAAGACATCATCTCATTGCTCACATAAAAGGAGCTCAAGGCAAGCAAAAAAAATTGCCATCTTCTAGAGAATACACAAAAGGTGAAAATAAGATGCCCACAAGTTTTGGGTTCTTGGAGAGCAATAGTAAAGGAGAATTTTTTTAGATGGCTTTTTGGATGTACATGCTTAAAGCCAGCCTATGTTCTTCTTAAGAAATCCACATAATTATTTTGACCTCTCCTTTCGAAACCATTAAATCTGTGCATTGAACATCTTATTCAGTGATTTTCCATTGCATATATTTGTAAAAATGCATTTAGGAAGTGTGACTTTTCAATCTGTTTTCTATATTATAAAGAAAGCCTACAAATATATTGGCATAATGCCTGCTAGAAATTATTACAATACCATATAGGAAATAAGTGTAATTTACCAAGAAAATAAATGGAAGGATTTACTAAGAGTCACTTTTTAAATAAATATGGAAATTAAAAATCTAGATTGTCCTTTTGTCTTTATTACATGACTGACTCTATGACTGGAACAGAGTAGCACCTTGCATAATGCAGAATAAATAAAAGTATTTATACTCCCATCAGTAAATGACAGATTTTGATGTGTACAATTTTATATTACATAAATAATATATTATTAGAATAGATATTAATAAATCACAATTAAGAAACTTTAAATATATTTTTATTTATAATAAATCAATGTAACCATCTATCTTTTGTCATACCATGACTGAACATTGGAT
The DNA here is from genome assembly GCA_013400915.1 of Pardalotus punctatus. NCBI lineage: Eukaryota > Metazoa > Chordata > Aves > Passeriformes > Pardalotidae > Pardalotus > Pardalotus punctatus. The sequence goes on along the minus strand of VZTX01024986.1, from coordinate 17,136 downwards.
TTCTGTCCTGATCTATTTTTACTTCCTATATGCAGGTCTTAACCAAAAGATACTAGTTACTAGCACTGCTTTCCAGCTGTACTTCTGTCAGTTTGCTTATTTACCTGTTCAATGAGATCAAACCCCTGGATTACCCAACTACAGATAGATGCCACTGTATCTTCACCCTGCTAAACTGACTCTACTCCTTCCTCCAAATAATGGTTTATTCTGACTTCTAATTGAGAGGATCCTCAAGTGTAAGCTTGAAGGTTTATCAGGATATGGAGGAGGTGCATCAAGGATTGTGCTGAGGTTTCTGACTATGCTTAAAATACAAGAAAAAAAGCTACAGGAAATAGTAGCTGTTCTTTATGTAGCCTTGATTTACATGAACTGTTATATTGCCCTGTAATGAAGTTGATTTGATCTTTTCTAATATTAAATAGCTTAGTGCTGAAAATATAACCTAAACTGAATTTCTAAGTTTGGTTTTAAGTATTTAACTTGTAAAAATTAAGTTATGTAAAAGTTTTGATCATTTTAGTTCTGCACCAGGAACTGTCATTGAAGTACATGGCATACCTTCTAGCAACATCAATTCAGCTCTCTTGGCTAAGACATTTTCTCTGATTTTTTGGGATGCCTCTCTAGTGTAGTTACTCTTAAACTGTGTAGTTGAGCTCAGGAAACTTAATCTATTTTTTAAATGGCAAAAACATGAAGATAAAAACTAACAAAAAAGGTTCTTTAAACCTTCTGACAGAAATGTTACTGAAAGTGAATTAAAAGCCCTTTAGTTTGAATTTGTTTCTTTCTTCACAGAAGTTGCTGCCTTCTTTGGTTCTTCACATGATGCAGATTAAGAACACTTGCTCATTAAGTTGTAATGTGCTGCTGCCTTCACTCACACACTATTACTATCAGCTTTGAAGTACAGAATCAGACACGGAAATTCAAACTTCTTGTCAGTCATAAGATGTATGAAGTATATCAAACCAAGATGCATTCAAGAAGGTAAAAACATACAGAAGATAAAAGAAGCATATTGCCACATTACCTTCATTTTGGCACAGATAAGACTTAAATACGAAACAGAACATGGCTCAAGTATCCTTATTGATAGGTAGTTACTATTTGGAATTATTCTAGATAAATATTTCTTCAATGTCCTATTCATTTATGAGACATACTTGGAGGCATAAGAACTCTTAATTTATATAAAGTGATCAATAGGTGACTCTGAAAGTGACTTTTTTATGCACGGTATTTGGTTTGCATTGCCAGGTATGAGTAGTGGAGGAGCTACAGATGGTTTCTGTAAGGTGGACCAAGACAAACCCACCACTGGCTAGGGCCAAGATCTTCAGCAGCAGTGAGATAACACTTTTTAAAATGGGAAAAGTTACTGCACAGGAGTAATTGCAGTTAAGTGAGAATATGTGAGAGAAAAAGCCCTGTAGACACCAAGGCCAGTGAATAAGGAGGGTAAGGAGGTGCTCCAGGAGCCAGGAGTGAGATTCCCGTGCAGGTCATTGTAAAGACCATGGTGAAGCAGCTGTGCCATTCCAGCCCATGGAAGTCCATGGTGAAGCAGAGCTCCACTTGCAACCCCTGAAGGACCCCACACCAGAACAGGTGGATGCCTAAAAAGAAGCTGCAACCCTGTGGGAAGAGGACCCTCAAACAGGCTCCTGGCAGGACCTCTCCCTGTGAAGAGAGCCCACACTGGGACATATTTGCTGGCAGGACTTTTGACCCTGCAGAAGGGATCCACACTGGAGCAGTTCACAAAGAACTGTGGTCTCTGGGGAAGACTCACAGTGGAGAAGTTAGTGGGGAACTATTTCCCCATGCTGGAGCAGGTAAAGAGGGGGAGGAGTCGTCCCTCTGAGGAGGAAGGAGTAGCAGAGACAATGTACAACTGACCACAGTTCCCCCTCCCTGACCACCTGTACCACCCCAGAGGAGCAGGCAAAGAAAATCAGGAGTAAAGTAAAGCCCGGGAAGAAGGGAGGTGTTATGAGTGAGTGTGTTTCAAGGATTTGGATATATCTCTTATTATCCTACTCTGGTAATAAATGCAACAAGTTTCCCTAAGTCAAACCTGTTTTGTTCATGATGGTAATCAGTGAGTGATCTCTTGCTGTCCTCATCTCAATCCAGAATCTTTGTGTTATATTTCCTCTCCCCTCTTCAGAGAACAGGGGAATGACAAACCAGATTCGGTGGGTACCTGCTATTCAGCCAGGGTCAACCCACCCCCTACACCTATGTGACTTTATATATTTTATTCAGCTAATGCATAATACATACTCCTTTTTATTCTGTATTTTATAAAGAAGTTAATATAAAATTCACATAAAACAAGAAGTAGCTATCATTGCCTAGAATGACAACATATAGCAAGAAATTTGAACTATAGCATTTGGGTTTGAGACATAATGAATACTGAAGTTTTCTTAAGACTGTTTTTAAGGTGATATAACTAAAAATATGGTAAATCAAATGTGTAGCTGCTAAAAAGCTGCAAGTTTAGACAATTTTCTGAATTGCTATCTCTGAACCCCTGTATCACCTCTGTATTAGATTAGAGACGCTGGAATGTTCCTCTGATCTTGCAGTTATAACAAATACATTATAGTACAGAGGGTTATAGCAGGATGATAGATTACAGCATTTATCCTGCATATTAAATTTACTGATTATCTATGATCCAATAAAATTCGGCTTCTGACCATCTGTTACAAAGAGCTTGGAAGCTTCATTATTAGGCAATTGTTTCATAATTATTCTGAGAACATGTCTGATGTAAATTTTCTCATTTAAACTATATTATAATTTATCGAAGAAGTTTTTAATTTACTTGCTTTTTGCATAATTGTTTTCAGCCAACATCTGCTGTGTATGAAAAGCTAAAAATATATATATAAAGCATCATATGCATCAAGGTTCTTCACAGTATTCAGTAAGCATAGCAAATGTCCAGTAACAGTTGGTATCCACACAGAAAAAGGCACTAACCATATTGAATACCCTCTTCCAGCTGTTGAGGCAGAGATTTAAGCCTAGGGAGCTGTTTTCAAATGTATTTGGCTATTTTACCATCTGGTATTTACTGACTCTGGGTGCAGTCCTACTTCTAGTCATGTGATTTGTACAAATCAAGTCTATAGGAACTAATTCCAGAGGCACAGTTGGGATCAGTTATGTTACTTCAAATGGTGAGAATTTGAGGTTCTTTAAAGGAACCCTCTATATAGATATGAACTGCTCAAATTTAGTAGAAAGAAATAGGTTCCTTTGAGAACTATCTTTTCTGAAAGTTTGTTGGTTTTTTTCCTCTCTGTGCAACATTTGGTCTTCTTGCTTCAAATCATAACTTCTTGTTGCTTAAAACTTTCAACTTTGGCTAAAAATTTGCTCTGTAAATGGAACTGTTCACCATTTATTTAAAAGGAGTTTGAAAATTCCTTCAAATAAAATCTTCCTGTCAAGAGTGAGAAGGTAGGAAGCAAACTGCTGAAGAATGTGAGGAAACAATGCATATTTAATGTAACCTGACTACATATATGATGTTTTAGAAACATTCAGTATTCCTCTAAAACAGGCAGTAGCTTAAATTACTTAGAAAAAAAGTAAAATTTTAAAAAAACCAAAAACCCCACAAAAAACAACTAAAAAAACCAACAAAACAACCAGCCAAAAAACAAAACAACCCCCAAAAAACAAAACAACCAAAAAACCCCCCACCCAAACCAACTGAAGATATTAAAAGGGTAAGAAGTACGTAAGGGTATGGGAAATCCATTTTTGTGTAAGTGTAATGAGTACCTGAATACTTCAACATTTTAATCTGCTGAGGTTATTTCAATAATACAAGATGTAGCAAGAAGCACTGGAGGAAACAGATGAATGCTGGGGTAAAATAAGAAAGACTAATATATTCGTGTGAGATGGATATAAGTAGTTGGCTTTGGAGTGTAAACAGTACTTATAAATAAAATATTATATAACATTGAACTTAAAAAAGAAGTCAATTCAGAGCAATACGTAAGGTTATTTTTTCTGAAACCATCCAAGACAGTGAGCTGGCACATCCATATGTATGTTAGATAAGTTCATTAGAAAAGTGAAAGAAATTTGGTAACTGCTGAAAGGAAGACTGGAAACTAGAAATTTTGTAATTTGGCAATAAGAAAAGGAATACAATTTTTTAATTGAAAAATGAGGAAATAGGAATATTTGTAAGGAATTAGTGTCAGGATTGTTTCTAAACATAATCTGGCCAGTGCCAAAATTTTTGCTAGTCATACTCTTACGATTAGAGACTATTAAGAACAGAAAGAATTAATCACTATACTTCCCGGGCACCAATCTATTACACTACTACCGAACCCAAAAATTACTGGGAGAAGAATTCTGAGAAGTTCACAGGCCAATTTGGAGCTTGGAACTGTGATATCTTGGGTGTACATTCATAGTTTAAGTTGTCGCACCCCTTACAAACCTACAAACATACAAAAGTATGTCAAGTTTAGTTCTTCAGTTATACTACTTGTTAAATTTAGGGACTTTGTGTGACCAGGTTTTGGTATTGGGCAGCAACAGGAGTAACTTCTGTGAGAAGCTGCCAGAAGCTTCCCCCTTGTCCAACACAGCCAATAGGAGCTAGCTCCAAGAAGGACCTGCTGCTGGCCAAGGCCAAGCCAATCAGAGAAGGTAGCAATGCCTCTGTGATAACATATTTAAGAAGAAAAAAAAGTTATTGCACAGATCTAATTGAGGCCAGAGAAGAAAGGAGTGAAAATACGTGAGAGGGACAAGTCTGCAGACACCAAGGTCAGCGCAGAAGGAGGGGTAGGAGGTGCTCCAGGCACTGGAGCTGAGATTCTCCTGCAGCCCCTGTTGCAGCCCATGGTGAAGCAGCTGTGCCCCTGCAGCCCATGGAGGTCAATGGGAGTTCAGAGATCCACCTGCAGCCCAAGGAGAAGACCCATGCTGGAGCAGGCGGATGCCCAAAAGAGGTTTCTGAACCTGTGGGATGCCCATGCTGGAGCAGCTCCTGGCAGACCTGCAGACCCGTGGAGAAAGGAGCCCATGCTGGAGCAGGTTTCCTCGTAGGACTTGTGACCCCACAGGGGCTCCACTTTCAAGCAGGCTGAGCCTGAAGGACTGCACCCCATGCAAGAGTGACCCAAGCTGGAGCAGTTTGTGAAGAACTGTAGGCTATGGCATGGACTCATGTTGGAGACGTTAATGGAGAACTGTCTCCTGTGGGAGGGACCACACATTGGAGCAGGGGAAGAGCTCCTCTCCCTGAGCAATGGCAGGAACAACGTGTGATGACAGACTACATTCTCTGTCTCCCTGTGCCACTGGCGGGGAACATGTAGAGCTGGAAAGGAGGAAGGGATGGGGAGAAGGTTTTTTTTAAACATTTATTTTACTTCTCATTATCCTGTTCTGATTTTGTTAGTAATAAATTCAATTAATACCCCCAAATTGAGTCTGTTTTGCCAGTGACAGTATTTGGTGAGTGATCTCTCTCAGTTCTTAACTCCTGAACCTTTGATTATATTTTCTCTTTCCTGTCCACTTGTGATAAAGATGCTTTGGTGGGTGCCTGGCATCTAGCCAGAGTCAACCCACTACAGCTGTAATCAAGACACAGATCTTAGTCATTTCTTTGTATTAAATTAAAGAGGTTAAAAGTCTTAGTTACCATGAAGATATTTTCCCCACAACCACAGTTCCTCTAAAGTTGCTTTTAATTCTGCATCCTGGACATAAGAGTCCACTGCAATACCAGTAATGCCACTGATATCTTCTTGGGGAAAAATCCCTGCCAACACCCTGCATCTATTATTTTTCTACTTCCAGCATTCAATTAGCTATCTGAACAAGAGCAAACAGCTTAGAAGATAACAGATGCAATAAATTGTGCCAAGTAGACTCCCAAGCTGTACGAGATGAATGTGTGCTGGCTTGTTTTTCAGACTTTCTGGTAAAGCCTTCCCCAACAGACAAATTAAATGTTTAAGTTTTTTACAGCAATGCTTCTGATTCCTCTGGAAACCTAAGTATGCAGCTTTTATTAGATCTGAAATATATGTTGCATCAATTCCTAAGCAATGTTTAATCTGTTTGAAGATAAAAGAGGAATATAAATAATCTTTATTCTTAAAAATATTAATGAAAATTATTGTATATGGGGTAGAATATCCAGTTACCACTTGTAAGTTACCATCTGAATCTGTCATCTTAAGGGGTAAATTATGGTCATTCCCTCAGCTGTTGCCAAGGTAGAACCAAATTTATAAATATGTATGGACATGTGTCATTTATGGTCATGAGCATCATAACTTCTAAATAAACAGTATTTTGTTATTTGCTACAGAAACACATCAATTTGTACAGAACCACAAGGAAATCCTCACTATATATATTCACCTTCAAAACCAACTGTAAACTTTTTATTCAAGAAGAAAATTCATTTGTTGAAACTTAAGACAGGAAAGAGTCAGACATAAACTAATAAATTTCCTACAAATGAAATAATATTTTCCATTTAGATGTCTAGCAATCCTGCAGGTTCCTACTGAGGGAATTTTATGACAATAGAAAGATTTTAATTAGAATTAAATTAGAATTTAGGGTATGTAAATAGTTTGGACAAAACCAAGAGTATTAGTTTTTACAAAAAAACTTTCTACATGGATCATTAATATAACCTCAAGGCAAGATTCATACTGGAATTGACAACGGCCTTTCTCATTGCAGAGTTTCTATTCATGCCTGATTGAAGTATCTTTTCTATCACTCTAGCTGACATATCTATTATTAATAAGGCATGAAGGGAATACTGCCAGTTTATCAGAGTGATAACACACATAAAAATCCTGTCCTGGCAGGAAACAAGAAGGAAATATGTACTGGTAAAGTACCAGATTTAGGATCCTATTATAGTTAGTTCAAATTCAGATGAAAAATTTGGCACAAAAAATAATGGGTCTCCAACACTCTTTAATAAAGTTAATGGTATTTGTCCTTGTAGCTTGGAAGTCTCATGAGGTCCCTGTAATATTTTAGGGATAAAGTAAAAATATATGCTAAAACTTTGTTTTTATTTCAGACCAGTTGCAGAACTACACCTTTTTGGCCACCAAAACATAATTTTTAGTATGAGGAAATAGAAGAGAAGGGCAAGGTATTGCACTGTTGTTTAAAGGCAAAAGACTGAATATCAGATGGATTAAAAGTCAAATTCTGTGAAACTCATAAACATGTGCATAAGAAAAATATTTTGAATGAAGCGCAAATGACTTTCTGACACTTTCCGTGATGATCCTGAGGACAGAAACAAGGCCTGTTCCAGTCCAGCATCTTTTCTACAGAAATACTTTTCTTATACATATGGAGCAAGGACTACAGTCATCTAAAATTTGCATAAATAACTGAATCTCTATTAATAGCTTTTGAAGTGTCTTGTACTTAGTAGCCTGAGCAAAGATATAGCACATTAAATTTAGACACTAAATAGTCCCTCTTTCTTCATCGTGCACCACTCATTCCCTGCTTTCTCACTTGTGACTAGAATAGTCATCCCAGGCATAGTCTGACAAAAAATTCCTCATGCAAACATACATATTCTGTCTTTCATTTTAAGATAACCCCACCTTTTCATCTGTGGATATAAAAATAACCAGAAATTCTATTTGTGAGTCACGCTGAAAACTGATGCAGCAGCTTCCCCTGCTGGCTGCTCAGGAGACAAACTCACAGCCATTCCTCACCATATCTGCTCTCGCTCAGCTGCTGCTGCACAGGAGCTGAGATTTAAGTCAAAAGCAGCTACAAAAGGCGAGTCACACGTCAAGATTTTTCCCAGGATAACAGTTCATCACTGAATACTGAGATACTTAGTATCTGTCAAAAGAAAAGAAATAAGTATGCCAGTTGAGATGCTGTTTAGATCTGCTCTGAGGAATTCTGCACAGTTGCAGTCATTTTAATGTACAGGCTGCTTGCATGAACATTTTATTCTGCCAGCCCATGCCAGTGTATTTTAGCTATGTGACTAGTTATAACATAGCTGCTTTCTTCTTTCAGGGTCAAACATATTTCATGAAGGCAACTAAAAATTGCTGCATGCATTTTTGTGCTTTGCTTCATCAGTAAAGTCTAACTCCTTTTCAAAGTAATTTCTTAACATCAAAGTATGTATATTCTATCAAAATTGATGGTAATCATTCAACACTATCTGCTGCATAACTTAGAAAGTATAATTGTACCCGCATATGGATAAGCGTTGACATTACTGTCTGCAGGACAATACCCTCTCAACTATTATGTCATCTGTAATAAAGCACGCAGCAAATCACCTGTAGGGCAAAACATAATGGACCCAATGGTGCAAATTGTTATGGTTAAGACTTTCCCATTTAGTTTAACAGAAAACCACAGGTCCTTATCAGCCCACAGGAATGTCATTGTATAGTATCTCACTCAAGGTCAGGCCAAATACTTCAGATAGACTGGGGGAATGCAGCTGCTATGAAATTTTTGAGGCTTTGTGTAATCATGTATCAGCTGTATACTAGCCTAGTCACTGGGCTAGTAACTGATCATGATTATTCAAGAGGCTCATGCAGTGGCCACTTTAATCAAATGATTACCAGAAAGCTTATACTATCAAATCTGATGTGTATTAATATATTTTTATGACCCCATTCACTTAAAGCTGCAGAGGATGAGGAGAGAAATGACAGAGACAGTTAATTGAGTTTCCTGCTGTTAAAGTAAAATAAGACAAAATTGCATTTCTCTATTTTTTTTTTTTGTATCATTTTTACTTTGCAGTGCCAAACTCCTCTGATGGCTTGTTGCTGGCAATACTATTTCAAAGCCACTTTGAAAGCAGGAAGGTCCTTGTATTCTCCTCCATCAGCCAAAAGCAATGAAGCATTACAATTCTCTGCCCATTCTATTAATAGACTTTCAACTGAAGCAGAAGAAATTCAAGGACTTTTTTTCCTGACACATTTTACAATATCTCTAAGCAACATAGCAGAAATCAAGGTACAAAGCTTACATGTCATTTCTGATGAACTAGGACATTTATTTAAGAAGCTGAAAATTGATTACACTTATTTCCTAATTCCTTTGGTAATGTCTAGGAGTAGCATGGTCTCAAGCATTGTAGCACTTCCACAGTGCAGAGTATCCCATTCAACATTCAGTCCCAGAAAAAAATATTGCAGGAGCTATTTTCTGCAAAGCTAATGTGGTCATGTTCACACCTAAGTGAAGGGATTTTCTTCTGTAAGAACAAGCCAAGTCAAATGTTAAAGTATGGATATGATCTCAGAAGATAGCCTGTGAAAACAGAAATAATGGTGGCTTGCCAACAGAAAAGGTAGCGGAACAAATTTCCTGGGTTTTTCAGACATTTTTACTTAGAGATTGTAAGGTCTATATTTCTCATCCATATCTATTAGATGTAATTATCCTTGCTAGTGACACTGATTAACTATTTATAATAAAAAATTTCCTGTAGTACGAGGAATCTCCACCCAGAACCTCACTGTCATTTTCTATAAAACTAAAAATACCCCTGAAACATTTACTTTTCCCAAGACTTAAATCAGTATCTCCATTTGCTATCAGATCTTAAGCATATCAGTGTGCTTTTATGTGGTAGACAGGAGTTTGTTCCATTTTTATTTCTAGTTAGGTATGTCTTAGACATATTTTGGGCCAATACTTTGGGGAACTTCAGAGATTCTTACCAGTTTCCAATATCCCAAAGGTTTGAAAAACTACTGTTTTTTTAGAGATGTTAAAGATAAAATGCCAGATGAATACCTAATGAAACTGGAGTAAGTCAATGCATTAATATTTAGGTCAGGATGATCCATGTTTCTGTGAAAAGACTGATTTTAGCAATCTGAATGAAATTTGTAGGAATTAATATGGTTGCTGGAGGAAATAACTTGGAGAAGGTATCAAGAGACCACTTTATAAACATGTTTAAAGCCCAGCTAATATTTCAATATCTCTGTAAATACTGCTTCTTAACAACGATCCGTTCTAATTACACAACAAAGCAGTCCTCCCACAGTGCTACATCGTATATGATAAGCTGACACTTAATTGAATTCAAATCAGGACTTTCTTTCTTGACGGTATATTTTTATACATTTTATTCCTTAAGAATCCAGGAAAAAGTAAACATTTAGGATAAATTAAGTTCTTCAAGGTCTCTAGAAAGTACTCAAATTAAATCCTAGTCACAGCAACATCATTACAGTGATGACATAAACAAGTTTGGGCTTTTCTTTCACATTGGAAAATGATCTGTCCACTTGGTAACAAAAAAGAAAGTATCTACGTTAATACATATATTATTGTCTTAAACAGCTACATGTAAATAGCTGAACTAGGATCTCCCTTTTCAGTTAAGCATATTTACCTATGTCAATAAAGATATTACACAGTACACTACTAGTTCACCAGCAGCTAAGGGCCTGTGACACATAGGGTCAGTCCTTAGACAAAAAAGGAGAATGGAGGGGAGGGGAGGAGAGGGGAGGGGAGGGTAGAGCTAAAATCCCATTTCAGTGACCTGTTTTCAGTCTGACTGATACTTTCTTATACATAAGGCAAGTGGTCTGACTGAGACAGGAAACAAAAAAATAGGCAGAAAACCCCAGAACCCCACCCAGAGCACAAAACAGCTGCTTCTGGAAGGAGAAAATAAGCATGATTTTTAAGCTGCGATCTCAATATATTAATTTACCAGACTACATTTATAGTTTGAGTTGCATAAATATTTACAGGTCCACTTAATTTTAAGGGTATCATCATTTAAAACTCTCCACCTTTTAGAGCTAAACCAAGTTATCCACATCTCAAACAAATTTTCTCTCCTGTCTTGTCCTTCTCTCACTCCACTTTTATTTTAGCAATTCCATTGTGTCTCTAACCTGAAAATTAGTAGAAGTGACTATAAAATTACAAGTACTATGTTAAATATAAACTCCTTCCTGTACCACTTGTGGAAGGACAAATGTTTCCTCACTGGTGTTTTCATGCCTATAAAAGAACTCAAAAAGCTCAAAGGTAACAATGATTTCTTTTGGGAGTTATTTTTTTAAAGAAAAATGTTTAATTTTCAGCCTTATAGCCTAAATGGAGAAAAACATTAAAAGTTAACAATTGTAAAGCTCAGTCTAATATCAAAAAATATTTATTTGCTAGTCCTGACAGACAAACAAATGAAACAAATGCTTTTTACTTTTTTTTTTTTTTTTTTTTTTTTTTAATGTTTTTCTCACTCCTTTTTAGTTTTGGAAAGAATAAGCAATCCTTCTCCGAGTTTTCCTCTTCCTTAGATAGGATGCTGGATTCTGGACATGATGACAGTATCCCTGTCTTTCTATACCTTTTTTTTTTTTTATCCCTGGGAAAGCTTGCTCATTTAAAACTCATTGCCACTGTGCTTTGTGCACAGAAGTCAGATTACCTGGGCAGCAATATTTACTCTTACTTTTCATGTGAAACAACTGCTCACCTTTGTGAAGCAGAAAGTGCTGTTGAACATAGGTCCTCCTTTTTGACTTTCATTTGGCCTTACACACACAAGTAAGATACAATTATTTTCACCAGGCTCTTCTATTAACAATTCAGAACTCAAAGTACAAACCAGACCAACCTGAGTCTGATTTCATATTTGCATGTAGAATTTTCAGAAAAAAGCATACACTAAAACTGTATGAACAATAAAAGTACTCTGGCCATTTACATTCTCCAAGTATTTTGCCCTTGCTAACTGCCTTTTTAGCTTGAAAACTGTACATTTGGAAAGAATTCTGCATCATCTTGTCCTATTAGTTGTGCCCAGTCCTATTGGTCAAAGTTATATCTCTGCACCTTCAGGTGTTAATAAATCTAATGAAAAGTAAAAAGGATTTAGACTTTGCAATTTTTCCAAAAAATGGTGTGAAATTTAATGTGCCCATTACATTTGGAATGATTTTGCTTATCTAACCTATGAAAAGGGAATTTTGCAAAAGCTACAGCAGACGTGCTTGTACAGCATGCCATGGGAAAGAGTGCAAAATGCTTTATTCATGAGATCCTATTAGAACCCACGCTTATTAAAGCACTGATGTCTCAAAAGGGTTTACAGTAGCTGTTACTGAAAAATAACCCTTCCCTTCCATCAAAAGAACTAAGAATTGAGAAATGTAAATAAAAGCTTCTACTCTCTCTGAGGGGAGTATTTTAGCATATATTTAACCACCCTCCAAACTTTTGTGAAATGGTGTAAAAAGATAAAGCACTCTGCAGTAATACAGCAAACCACTTTAAGGAATATGATACCGTTCGCTATTTTTCAGTTGTATTAGCCATGGTAGTTAAAGCTATATACCAAATTCAACAGAGCTGTAGCTGATGAAGAGCAAGAAAGAATAGAGAAAAGCATCTAAGTGGTTCTGTGGCTCTATAGAGATGGAGACTCATAAAGATATTTTTAATCTGATATTGTGTATGCTGCAGGTGAGCCTGATGATCACACAACTAGCAGTTCCTCTGAGAAACACTACAAGTTTCACAGGGGTTACCCTTCAAAGATAGTGGGCATAATGGCCATAAAACTATGCCTGTGTTTCTTTTTCATGAACCAGAGAAACTTGGAAGACCGATCATTTAGAGTTCTATTTGGCACTGGTAGAAAACTGAAAAAAGTGTTTAAGAAAAATTTGTGTGGGATTTTTGCTGACTTTTTACAACCTGTCTCCAGGTCTAAGAAAAATGGACAAAATGGCCAACAAAGAAGAATTTCCAGAAAGTTCCATGAGAAATGTTAATCAAGATGCCAGTTAAGGGGAGATCCCACCCGATCTCACAACTGAGCATGCTCCATGGGGTGGGGCCAGATCAGGCCACCCCAAATGGGCAGACAAAGGGGCGGGCTGGAAATGTCCACACCCATGATTGGATAAAAGCATCCAAATGTATCCAAGCATCTTGATTGACACTCCAAGGGGATAAAGGCAGCTGCACAGTCCCAGGAGGCACACCTCTGGCCAGACCAGGCACGCACCCAGCACTGTGCCTTTGCATTGTGGGCATCCTAGTTGTTTGGGGATTTTTTTGTCAATAAATTGTTAAAGCTTCACACTGTGAAGCCTCATTCTTCAAAATTGGGGTTACTTGTTCAGGCTAGTGAAGCCTTGCCTCGATGGACGTGGAAGGTTTTGGAAGAGAGGCATGCCCTGCCAAAATTTAGGCAGCTCAACCAGGCCCCTCCAGCCCTGCCGATGGACCGCAGGCCAACATCCCGAGGAACAAGAAGGGACCCACAATACAAACTAGAGAAGAAGACGAGAGAGGCACCTGGGGCTCCCCCTGATTGGTGAAGTGGCCCATAATCTGGTGCACACTGCCTGCAGTTGAAAAGGGGACAGTAAGTAGATTGCAGGGGGTGGTTGGGGCGACCAAGCGAATGTGTGTGAATGAGACATGGACTGGCAGGCCAGATCCACAAAGCGAGTGTGGAGCCCTTCTAACTGCAGTTCTGTCCCTCTGCAAGGAGGTCAGCCAGTAAAGGGGCGAAGCATTTGGAGAAGAGTGTAAGACGGGTTCCCCAGGAAAAACCTTCACAAGAGCCTTTAGTTCCTGAGAGGTGAGGGTGGTGTTACGCTGCTCTGTATAGGGAGGGTACAGGGAAGGTACACGGGGAGCACCTGGCTTGGTGGGATGCATCGAAGGTAGTGCTTCAAGCCCCGTACAGAAGAAGGAAGGGAGTCAAGTCCTGATGGCCCCCTGGGAGTGAGTGGGAGTAGGGAGGGATTCAAGTTTTTGCAAATGAACCCCTGGGAGTGGTCAATTTGTGGTCGAAAAGAAGTATGGGCACCTGGGAGGAAGGACACAGAAAGTGAGTGAGTCCAAGACCCAAGATACAGGGGCCGCCTCGGACATGGTCCGAGGTGGGTGAGGGGGGAGTCAATCTTCGGGTCTGTCCACTCAGGGACCATCTTTGGCCGGGTGGTGTACCTAAGGAGTACACAGGGGAGACTGGTGAGCTGAGGTGCACCAGAGGGATGGCTTCAAGCCCCGTACAGAAGAAGGAAGGGAGTCAAGTCCTGATGGACCCCTGTAAGTGAGTGGGAGCAGGGAGGGATTCAAGTTTCAGCATACAAACCCCTGGGAGTGGTTGAAGGAGGAGTGCGGGCACCTGGGAGGATCTCTGAGAAAAGCGGTTGTGTGATGTGTGTGGACCGCAGCAGAGAGAATGAGGAGAGTGAAGTGTGTTTGGGCACCGGGTGGTAATGAAGACGTTTTTTTGCTGGGGTGTCTTTTATTGATGTGTGTGAGAGTGGATGACAGGCAGTGAGAAGTGGTGCGAGCAAGCAGTGGTAAAACAGGGATCCGAAAGAGAAACCTAAGGGGAGAACCTGAAGATTTTGTTTGTAGAATTAAGGGGGTAAAATACGGGTTCACAACTGGAGAATTTGGGTTGTTTTGTGAGGGCAGGAACACCATTTTGTTTTGGCAGGAATGCCATCTTGTCTCCTTTGTTTTGAGGATGGGAACACCATTTTGTTTTGGTGGGAACGCCACCTTGTCTCCTTTGTTTTAAGGGTGGGAATGCCATTTTGTTTTGTGAGGGCGGGAATGCCATCTTGTCTCCTTTGTTTTGAGGGTGAGAACACCATCTTGTTTCTTTTGTTTTATCTTAAGGGTGGAAATGCCACCATTTTGTTTTCTCTAAAGATGGGAATGCCGCCATTTTATTTTTTCTGAGGGCAAAAAGCCATCATATCAATTAAGTGAAATGGCAGCCACGCTATGATGAGTTTGGGTACCGTTTAGTTTATATACCAGAACCCCATCCAAGCCCAACTGATACAGCTGAGAGTGGGGACTACCTGAGAGTCATAATGGGACAAAAAAGGAGCAAGGCCAGTCATAAGGAGGGAAAAGGTACAAGAACAATCAAAGACCAGAGTTAAGTTAGCCCACTGGCATGAGGACCACAAAACGAAGAATAAAAACAAAACAAAAATGATTCAGTTTTGCATAAGTAATTGGACCAAAGAAAAGATCTGAGCAGATTATGTGTATTGGCCTAGATGTGGGTTCACAGAAAGTTGGGTATGTTTGGAGCTGAATACATTTGTGAACAACAGAGAAGTAACAGATCCAGAGGAATGTGACTATGCAGCCTGCTGGATTAATGGGAATGAACCCCAAGAAGTTAAGGTATTTAAGACATCATGGGTAGCTGAGAAAGGACAAACAAACAGTAGCAGAAAAGAAATACCATGGGATCCCTTGGATGCTTTACACCCGTCATATGTCCCTACCCTGGCACCCCCTAACCCACCTGCTACCCCAGCCCTCGTAAGGCCAGCTTCTCCATTCACCCCTATTGCTTTCCCCAGTCACACCCTAACAATCTCAAGCAATACACCTTACAGCTCAGGTACCCCCAACAAGACACTGAGCACAAGTAACCCTAGCTCTGAGAGGGAGGGCCCCTACTTAAACACCACGGGAAGGAAGGCCCTTGAGCAAGAGAATAATCAGAAAGTGGGGTTATTCCCACTAAGAGAAGTGCCCATGGGAGGGGCACAAGGGGGGATAGGGTTCATCAATGCCCCATTAACATCAGCGGAGGTAAGGGGTTTTAAAAAAGAGATTGAGGGGTTGTTGGACGATCCTGTGGGAGTGGTGGAATAATTGGATCGGTTCCTGGGCCCAAGTATATATATATATATGTGGGAGGAACTAAACTCCATTCTGAGAATCCTCTTTACACCCGAGGAAAAGCAGATGATTTGGTTGCAGGAATCAGGATTTGGGAGAGGGAGAACCAGCAGGGCCCACCAGGGGACCACAAAATGCCACTGATGGCCCCAAACTGGAACCCCAATGATGATAATGGGAGGAGAAACATGAACAATTTCAGGTCTCTAATCATCAAAGGTATCAGAGAGTCTGCACCAAGAGGAAGCAATTTGAAACAAGCCTTAGATGAACAGCAAAGAAAAGATGAAACACCCACGGAGTGGCTAGAGAAACTCTGAAAGAGTCTTAGGCAATATTCAGGTCCGGACGCCGACAGCCCCACCAGCCAAACCCTATTAAAGATCCATTTCGTAACAAAGGCTTGGCCAGATATCAGAAAGAAACTGGAGAAACTAGAGAAATGGCAAGACCGGGAATCAAACAGGTTAAGGGAAGCACAGAAAGTTTATGTGAGGAGGGATGAGGAAAGAATGAAAGAAAAGCAAAGGTAATGGTAAATAGCTACTAAGGAAAGTCATCCTCCCTGGGAGACATCACAGTATGAAAAAAGGAGGGAGTGGGGTTCCTGAAAAATGCAACACCAAACTGGTAAGGAGAGGGGTGTGTTTTCATTGCAGGGAGGAGGGACATTATAGAAGAGACTGCTCAAAGTGGGCTAGGGAGCAACGGGTGTTCAGGGAAATCCACACAAACCAAACTGAAGATTAGGGGTGTCAGGTGCTCTACCTCCTGGGAGATGAACATCAGATTGAGCCCTTGGTAAATTTGTTGGTAGGACCCGAGGAGGAAGAATGGGAATTCTTAGTAGATACTGGGGTGGAGCAGACATCCATCACTAAAATACCAATGGGACACAAAAACAGTGGGGAAACAATGCGAGTGGTGGGGGCTAAGGGTGAATATTTTACAGTGCCAGTATTTAACAAGTGAAAATTAATTGTGGTTTTAGGTCAGTCGAGGCGGGACGTGTTATTGATTCCAGAGGCCAGGTGCAATTTTCTGGTGAGGAATCTACATATTTGGCTGAATATAGACTCCATATCCAGTTGTTCCCGATCCCTATACTGTCCTGAGCAAAGTACCTCACCAACATCACTGGTATAGCGTGATAGATCTGAAAGATGCCTTTTGGGCCTGTCCCTTGGCAGAGAAGAGTAGGGACTATTTTGCCTTCAAATAGGAGGACCTGGGAACAGGATGAAAAAGTCAACTCTGGTGGACTGGCTTACCCCAGGGGAATACAGAATCACCTACCCTGTTTGGGCAGGCCCTAGAGGAGCTATTACTATCCTTTCCCCTTCCATCAGGGGCATTGATAACTCAATACACTGATGA
>VZTX01024985.1:61737-118722 GCA_013400915.1 Pardalotus punctatus | reverse complement strand
TCGGCCACTCCTCCCGGATTTGTGTCCCTGGCTCTCAGGTCATGCACCATGGAAATATTGAACCAGTCAATCATCCGAGGTACCAAATCATGAATAAAAAAGTAAAGCTATGAAAACCATTTACAAGCTGCATATTAAGCCCATCCGAAGCACTGCAGCACACTTTGAAAAAAGAGTCTCAGATTTCCATGAGTGTGTTCAACCATTACTTGTATAAACAATTATTTCAGTTGTGTGGCTCCACTTAATGTAAGTGTGCCTGCAAGAAGCCAGCTAAACACATAATTGGACTTTTGTGCATACAATTACTGTGATGTGGCCAGTGGAGAAGCCTTCCAAAATACCGAGAGTTAACAGGAATTATAGAGGTAAATATTGTGCCCCAGGGTTTAAAAATGAGAATCCCATTTTAGAAATCCAAATGCCAAGAGGATGGCTCAGATACAAAGTGGGTTTATGACCAGGATACTAAACTTTAAAAACTGGAACACGTGTACTATTTAAACCAAAGCAGTAGAACAACCTTGTACTCTATCAACATTTCCTGTTTTCATTTGTATTCTGCTCATTTGTGCATCCCCATTTCATGGTGAGTTTTTTCCCCATGCACATAGCCATGCTAATATCTTCATGGATTTGTTTATAATAACCTTTAAATCCTTTCCCTGTCATTATGCTGCAGAGCTTTCTGTTGTATATACACTTTTTACTCTGGTTCATTGCCTACACATCGATTATTTCACATTTGTCTACGTTAAACACTGAACAGTATTTTCCACTTGCTAGTCCAGCCATTTAAATATACCCAAATCCATTGGAAAAAAACTTGGTTGCTTTCCTCTTAGTTATTAGCTCTATATTTAATTTTGAGAGTATTAGCAAAACATCAAAGTTGGTCACAGGGAACAAGGTATTTGTCAGAGAAGTCGTCACAAAACACATGCTAGGATACTGTAATTTTCAGCAGTGACACAAACACTCAGAATGAAACTGTTGAGGTCTCTATGCCAACTTTAAAGACACTTTAAGTTCTGTAAGAAGGGATATTAAGAGGTATCAATATGAAGTAACACAAGGTTGCAGCTACTCTACAATACCTCTGTATGCAGCTCTTGTCCTAACACACTTCAAAGCCCACAGGAGTTGCTTCCCATGCTTGTTTTTTATAGGGAACTGGATTTTTTCAATATTTGATACTATCTACAGTCATCACAATATTATTAATCTCATATTTCCAGCAACAGAAAAACATAGAGTCATGGAATGCTTTGGGTTGGAAAAGACCCTAAATCTCACCCAGTGCCACCCCAGCCATGGCAGNGCCTCCTCTGGACCTGCTCCAACAGCTCCCTGTCCTCCTGGCCTGGGGCACCAGAGCTGCTCCCAGCAATCCAGGTGGGCTCTCAGGGGGGCAGAGCAGAGGGGGAGAATCCCCTCCCTCACCTGCTGCCTTAAATGTATAAAACAAACTAGATTTATTTTAGAAATAAAATATATTGCATTTATTTACGAATTACCACTCTGTACATGGATTAAATAATACTGAAATATTATATCTGTGATGTCTGAGCATGATACCATGGTCCAAATGCCTTTCAACCTCTTTCACCAGAAAACACTCTCTCTCTAATATTCCTGGCCTTTCCATAATCCTGAAAATTATGTGGATAAAGACAGGTCAGCTCTGGCTGTTGTGTCAAATAATTGCTGTTGTATTTAAGCTGCAACACTTCCTGAAGCAATGAGGCAGATATGACCTGGAATAACACAGTGACTACAGCTTAAAGACCAATCTAAACATCTTCCATCTATTTTCTCCCAGCCTTCCACTATCAACTGGCTGAATTTTACCTTTCACTGGTAAAGTCACAGTATTTTTGTAGTCTTTCTTCTCTACTCCCACTTTCAGCAGCGTTAAAGGCAAAGGGATGGACTGTGACAAACACAAATTAAAGGCATCATTAGATGCTCTGAACAATCTGAATTTCTGTGGTGGGTTCAGGTATTTGCTGCAGATACAAAGAAATTTTTTAGGATAGTGTTCTCTTTATGCGTGTTACCCTCAGGTTTTCTGAACACCAGCCTCCATTTGCAACCTTATTGAGTGAAAACACCCACCTTACAAATATGTCTTATCCATAAATATTAGTACCATACCCAAATTCTTTGTGTCCATTCCCAATAAAGTGTTATTAAAGCATCAACCTGAAATTTTCCCAATTTATTTTTTTTTTTTATGTATCTTCATACCACAAACCACTGTCATCCACTTCAGCTGAGGAACCAGAACTCAGGCTGTTCACCAAGTCAAACTTACATCCCATTCTTTACCTGTCTGAAAGGTAAAAGCAAACAAATGCAGCTGTGATTTTATCCATCTTTAGAGAACTGACCTTTCCCTTTAATCAAGATAAGAATATTTGTCTAAAAAAACCCCCAAACCTAATTTAAGCAGTACAAAAATAGTAATTCTAACAGAATAAAAATTTAATTTGTAAATATTGCCTTAGGCTGATTGTTTCCATATGAGGTGTAACCCAGCACGATTTACAGTACAGGTTACAAACAAACCTTTGGAAACAGAGTCAGAGCTGCTGCTGGAAGCATCACCACTGAGTAGTAGCACTGCTCCTACAGGAGTTAATTTTGTTCAGACAATGTAATCCATTTCCAATGCAAGCCTGAGTGAAAAGATTAAAGCACCAAAAAACAAAACAAACCCACAAAACTAACCAAAGGAACCAACTCCCTAAAAAAGAGGCTTCAAAATATTTTTAAAAACCCTTTGAAGATATCAATTCTTTGCCTTCCATAATTATTTCTTCTTTTTCTTTTCTACCCTTCTTCCTCTATAAATACTCAATTCCAGTGCTCACCTTAAAAAACTGTTCTAAGTAAGATGAGCCTTACAAAGTAATGCATTTGCCCTGGACATAGCAACAGCTACAAAAATACGACTTCAGGAACACAAATTTAGGAATCACTCATCTCGAAACACTGGCAATCACCATACTGTACCCAGAAGCATCAAGCTATTACAAATTTAGTCACTATGACAAAGATATAGAAAAACAGGAAACAGATAAAGTGAGAGAAACAAAGGCAATGAGGCACTGCAGGAGGGTCTGGCATTTATCATTTGCATTCTCTTGGGTTTAGTGGGGGGTCTGTCCTGCTATTGCATGTGTTCCCTCATTTATAAAAACAAATCAACCTCATTTTATACCATTTCCATTCTTGCTTTATTTTCTGGATGTTCTCCTCTGCCTCTTTAGGTTTCAGGACACTTTCACCAGGGTCCATCCAGCTGGGGCTGCCCCTGGATCCCTGGCAGTTCCCAAGGCCAGTGTGGATGGGGCTTGGAGCACTCTGGGATAGTGGGAGGTGTCCCTGCCATGGCTGGGGTGGAATTAAATGGACTTTAAGGATCCAACCCAAACCATCCTGGGGTTCTGTGATCTGCCCCGTTTAGGTATTTATTCTTTGGGTTGTGGGCTGACCCCTCGTTCAGAGCTCCCCCACTCTGTACGTGCTTGCATGAGCAGAGTCCAAAGGCTGAGAGCACGAAGGCAAAAGCTGACTGAATTCCCCTCTGCTGGTGTAGAATGTCATTGCCAAAGCAAGAATCAGCTGTATTTTATTTATATTGCCAGGCAGAATGTTTACTGGGAACAGAGGTAGAAGGAAGGAATATTTTGCCACGGATATAAGAAAACAGCAATTTCTATTTTTCAGCTAATGAATATTCACTCCATATGAATAGTTGGGTGAGTTTTAGGGAAAAATCAAAGCAAAAGACAATTCTGCAATTGTAAATAAATTCCCACTGAGAGTTGCATTCACCTGGCAATACTCAAGAGAAAGCATCTCGTTTGTTCAATTAATCTGACCTTTATCAAGAGCTTGCACAGAGAAAACACTCTGAGGGAATGAAGCACTTGGAGCTGGAGTGAGCAGCACTGGGGACCTGAGCACAAACTGATGTTCAAAGCCTGTCACTGCACACACTGCAGAGCTGCTGCTCATTCCCAGGGGGCACACAGCTCTTGGCCAAACTCCTCCCCACAATCTTGCCAAAAGCAACTGAGATGCCTCCAAGTACCAAGGAGAAGTGCTGAGGAAGCCCTCCCTGGGTATAATTCTCCCCAGAGTCACTTCTCTCTAGGCAGAGCACACTTAAGCCTCAACATCAGTTTTTAAAATTCCCACTGAATGACCTAAACCTCTGCCCAAGAACAAAGCCTGGTGTCATTCACAGCACAGTCCTCGCTGGGGAGCCAGGCTCAACATTGTCTGAAAAATCCCCGTGTTCTCTCAAAAACCCTTGCTGTGGCTATAGGGACTGGAATGTCAATACTGGGTGCTTTTATTCCTTCCTAATGACAATCAGGAAGGGGAAAGGTGATGGCTGAGTCTGAAGGCTGATGGCTTTTACAGCAACAGAACCAGGAGGTGCTGCATGGAGAGGGGGGGAAATGAGAGGGAGGGAGGGAAGGAGGAAGGAAGGAAGGAAGGAAGGAAGGAAGGAAGGAAGGAAGGAAGGAAGGAAGGAAGGAAGGAAGGAAGGAAGGAAGGAAGGAAGGAAGGAAGGAAGGAAGGAAGGATGGATGACTGGACCATCACAAATTCAGAATTGCCTGAAGCTGAAATATAGCCCAAGGTGTGTTGAGAGCACTGATGGGTCTGAGAACAGAGGGACCAGTCCTGAGAAAGGGAAAAGGGCTGGATACTGATTTTGCTGTAAATGGCCCAACCTTGTGCTAACTTGGAGCACCAGGTTATTTTTTATTCAACTACTTTTGAAGCCATTCTTATCTTTGCTCTCCACCAGCACCACCAGGATGCATTTTGCTCTGGTCTGCTGATGTGCAGCAGCATGGACATCCACCTCAGCAACCAAAATATTCCACTTCCATTTGAACACCCTCTTTCAGTCCAAAAATGGCTGGAAGTCCTAAGTGTGACTTTCATATAAACCCACCTGTTCAATGGCAAAGACAAAAAGGTTGAATTTAATCAGGCTGCTTTCCTTCTGGGCCATTTTCTTAAAAAGAGGATCACTTTCAGTCTTTCTTCACTGCTTTAGGAATATCAGTTTTCAGTACAAATGCATTTTGGAATATTGTGAATACACAAAGTCTGCTCACATCCATTGAGTGCAGACTCTGAAGTAACAGACCTCCCTTCCTCTTCTAGGCTGAAATTATCAATCTGAAAGCCAGTTTTAAAAAGTGAAATTGGAAATGAGAAATTCCAATAGAAATTCAGATTTTTTTTTTTTTCTCCTCATTAATTCCTGGCTGCAGCCTGTGTAACTGATTGCAAAAAGAGAATGCCTGCTAGAGGAGCAGACATGGATTGGAATCAGGTGCCTGTATCTGGGAGAAAGCTATTAAGCAACAGGTCATGCTGCCTGCTTTTTGTGAGTTTATTGCTTCCCATTCAATCTTACATTAAATTTACTTTACCATAAATTGAGACTACAGGATTCTGCAGGATCAAGCCCTAGCAGCAAATGGATAAAAGCATGTGCAAGTGCTGGCAGTGCCAGAGTTGCCAAGCCTTCTTGGCTAGAGCCTAAATTGACTCACAAGAGCTGCTATTCCCAGCCAAAATTAAGCATGTATTGCTTTACATTTTCCTTTCTCCATTTCTCACAGACATTTACATTTATATCAACACATAATGAGTAGCGGAAACACAAAGACATTTGAACAGAATCTTCTTTAAGCCTGTCAAAAACGCCTTTTTCTTCTTTTTCCCTCACAGTAACATTAACTGGAGCTAGGCAAAACTCTGGGCATTAATAGCAATAAAAGCAGAGCTGGTACATTAGATTTAATTAGCATCTAAACTAAAGATCCTACACCCCGCCAGCCATTTCCACCCAGGAAACCCTTCCTCTGCACCCAGCTGGGATGTGGCACGGGGCAGCTCTTGCCCATCAGCAGCAGTGAATTCCACCCAGAGGGGCAAGGAGCAGGTAAGTAGGTCACCCCAGCCCAACTGGGACAGCGGGGCAGGCGTTGTCCTCCTTGTGAGAGCAGCTCGGCTGTGAAGAAAATCAAAACATTCTTCAGAGATAATTGAAATCATGTTTACTGCATGGGTTCATAAATCTGAGATGTGGAGCTGCACAGGCACCGCTCAATCCCGGCAACATCATAATAAATCAAAAGACCAGCAACTTGAAAGTCTCTTATGCTTTTTAGAATAACCCAAAGACTTATTCACAGCATTTGTTTTTTTTTTCTGCCTCCCTTTATTTTTCTGTCTTGTAGGATGCGTGTTGCCATCTATATTTAACAGCAAATGTAAAAGACAGTCTCGTAGATCAGAAAGACTAAAGTTTCTTCCTGTTCTTCTGTTCCCTTCAGCTCACTCTGCTACCTCCACCCCCTCCCTAGCTCTTGTTTTTCCCATCTCCATGCTGTTTCCTTTATCCTCCCTTCCTCAGTCCACACAGCTCCCTGTTGTTCCTCTTTCTCCTCTTTCAGTTCCACCTCGTCTCATTCCAGCTCTTGTGTTCTGATCTCCTATTTTCAAAAATACCAGTCAAGAAGGTACAGAAAAGGAAAAAAAAATAAAAAATAGAAAGCTCTTGGCAAAGCTGCTGTTCTGTAAATGACCTAACTGGACATTGTGCTACTTTGATTTTAAGAATTTTTTTAGGACAAATCCAAGCAGCTCTCCTTTTTCTTCTAATGTGGAGATTTTTTTTTTTTTTTTACTCTAAAAAAAGTCCAAGTTCCAAAGCATTATTAACCTTTTGCAAAGTGTATGGACATTTGTAGCTCTGCTGATGGAAGAAGATTGGTTAATTCAGAATAACACCTTAGATCAGTGATTCATAACCTTGCCAGCTGAACTCTGCCCATTAGTCACATCCCTTTTTTTCTATCTGGTGTGGAATTACAGAGCTCATTTTGACTCTGGGCCAAAACCAAACAGGCTGATTTTCCCAGGTCACAGGTCAGGACAGAGCTCAGGCAAATAACCCCTTTAAACATGGTTCTGGGTCGTTATGGCTATCTTGTCCCTTGGGCTCCCTTGGCAAGGAAGGAGAACAAAGAATCCCTTCATGAAGGGTTTCAGAGGGATGGAGAACCCAGGGCACATCTGCCAGCCTGGGGAGGGAATGGCAGCTCTCAGTTCAGGGACTTGTCCCCTTCCCAGTGCCCAGCTTGGGCATGCAGTCATGGCAGCTGGAGGGCAAAGCTGCCTGGAAAACCTGCTGTAGCTTCTGCTGCACCTCAAAACGCATCTTCTAAAGCACATCTGAGTACAAAGTTTTAATGATTCTTTTTCAGGGGTGTTTAAAAGGCTGGGTTTGTTTTTTTTTTAATAGTTGTTTCCAGGGATAAAAACATTTACATTGTCACTGAGTAGCATCACACAAGTGTCAGCCTCCACAGCCACACTAAATCCCTGTGATCTAAGAAAAACTGTATTTCCTTTCCATTTTTGAGTGCCCCAAATAATGGTGGTTGAGTAGGGCAAGAGGAGAGAGAACAGAAGTTGTGCTCAAAAGGAAATTAAAATATCCACAAACATGGAGGAAAAACCCTCTGTCCCAAGCTTCTTAGAGAGTCTGTGCATACCATAATGTGTATGGAATTGGGATTGCTCAGCCTGGAGAGGAGAAGCTTTGGGGTGAGCTCAGGGTGGCCTTGCAGGGCCTGAAGGAGCTGCAGGAAAGATGGAGAGAGACAATGGCCAAGGGCTGGAGGGCCAGGAGCCAGGGAATGGCTTCCAGGGCCAGAGGGCAGGGCTGGCTGGGATCTTGGGAAGGAATTGTTCCCTGGCAGGGTGGGCAGGCCCTGGCCCAGGGTGCCCAGAGCAGCTGGGGCTGCCCCTGGATCCCTGGCAGTGCCCAAGGCCAGGCTGGACATTGGGGCTTGGAGCAGCCTGGGACAGTGGCAGGTGTCCCTGCCATGGCTGGGGTGGCACTGGATGGGATTTGAGGTGTCTCCCAACCCAAACCATTCTGGATTCTCTGACAACATATACATATACATATACATATACATATACATATACATATACATATACATACATATACATATACATATACATACATATACATACATACATATATATATATAAATTGTAAAAGGTAAAAGATAAAAGGTACTAAAAAGAAATAAGCATCAAAACACATTCAGAGTATTTTTTAAAAAAATAAGGTTTTGGGCTGTCTTTTCTTCACCATCCTGAAGCAAAGGTTGCTTTTTCCTGGGAGGGGCTGTGGGGACAAGGTCTGTTAAGGATCATGTCCAGCTGCAGCCCTGGCGCTGCTCACTGCAGCTCTGTGTGTCCTGTCAGCTCGCTCTGACAGCTGATGGCTCGGATCAGGATGAGCTGTGACACTGTCACAAAGCAGGCACTGGGGTTTGCAGACTTCTGCCACTCCTGGAGACTGATAAGATTAAAGCTGCTGTGGTTTTGCTGTGATGGGAGCTGCTGGGGCAGTGCACTGCACTGGCTCCGGGGCAGGGCTGGGTGAGCCTGGGCATGGCAGGAAGGGGAGGAGGAGGTGCTGAGGGACAGAGACTCTGCTTTTCCAGCAGCCCCTCAGGAGCACTGGGGACATTGTGGATTCAGTGGTTTTTAAAGCATGGCGTGAGAGCTGTGCACTGTCCAGTGGCATTTCAGAGTAACCAGGTAAATGGGATGGCCAGATGAGGAAAAGCAGGAATAATACAAACCATATGTAAATGAGGGTGTGTATTATCCTAAGAGATCACAGCGTGAGAACATCTGAGCACTGTACAAAGTTCTGTTGCCTGTGCACAGAAATGCTGCAGGCAGTGCCTGCCTCAGGACAGACAAACGCCACACACCCCTGTGTCGCTGTGACGGGAGTAGAGACAGTGTAGAGCATACACAGAGGCCAACAGAGAGCGAAGAAGAATTTATTGTTATGAATAACCCCTTTTATACATGCTATATGACTAATTGTGATTGGATAGTATTTACCCACCCCCAAGGTGATTGGTTAGAACCTGTAGCGCTCAGTTCCAAAACATAGATTAGAAAGAGTGAGAAGAATTCAGCTTATCTTTATGTTCCACACAGAATTCATGAGAAAGAGAAAGTTCTCAGGGCAGTACATCCACACCCCTGGAATGTGTCTGCACTGCTCCTGGCCATCCTGCAGAAGAAGCCCACACATGGAGAACCCAGGAATCCATGCCTGCATTCCCAAGTGCTGACAAAGCAGATCCATCATCGTGGCACATCCCATCACACCGACTGCACAGCCGGGAAATGGGGAGAAGACAGCACTGCCTGGGCTCTGCTTCACTTTCACTGACAGTTACTCTCGTTTGTCCCCAAAGAATCACATCCAAACCCTGGTGAAAGGACTCCAAGGACTCCAGAGAAGTCAACAAGCCTTTGAATAAATTCATGAGTAAAGGTACTGCAAAATGTAGGGCCAGGTTCCTGGGCCCAGTAGGACTGGGCTGGTTCCTCTTGTGTAATGTTCCACATTCCTTTAGTTACATGGTGTGATCTTTCCCTGACTTATCTTCTTCAAAATGGAAAGAAATACAGGACTGGAAGGGATTTCCTGAGTAACCAAGTGCAATCTCCTGCCACCCACAGGAACAATAACAGAGAAACCTTTTAATTCCCATTTAGTTCCTCAGGATAAGGACTGGCCCTTCTTCTGAGGAACACTCTGCAACTCAGAAATACACACAAATGCCAAAAAAGCCAGAGCTGATTAAAAAAAACAGGGGGCAGATAAGTAATACAGATGGCCTGGGCGGCCCACTCCAAACACATCCTGACCACTGCAACTTGCTTATCTTCAAATCTCTTATTTCTGCCTTCGTGACTAATGACCTGGAATACAAAATTCTCATGTTCAGCCTCAAAGACAACAAGAAATCCTACAGAGAAAATTAGCAGTCATGTCCACAGCTCCTCCTGTGGGATTGCCCGTGGCAGGGCTGGAGGTTTTCAACATTTTTCTGTTGTTCCAAATGACCCCAGGAGCAGCAGCCGTGATCCGGGCAGGAGCAGCTCCTGAGGGAAGGAGAATCAAGGAGCCAGTGCTGTAGGGCTGACCTGAGCAAAGCACCGAGTCCAACAACACGTGGGACTGTCTGAAGCTTCCTTGGGTGCTTGGGGAATGATAATTAGCTGAGAAGTTTTACTGCAGACCTAAGCCACCAAAGCAGGGCATTGGTGACACGCTGGGGAAATGCCACCTCTCTCCAGAAGCTGATGCAAAGAGGGAATAAAAAGGATGGCTGCTCTCAGTATCAGAAATGGTGCTGCTGGTTGTAGCTGAGATATATGGGTTTGTTCCTACATGTCTCAGGTTCTCCTCCTCCTGGTGATTTATGACAGGGGGGTTGTGTTGGCATGAAACTGCTCACTGTGACAGGGGATGTTCTAGATGTGACAAGCCCTAACTCAGGACCATTCCCGTGTCATTTCTCCACACAGCTGACAGAAATCTTTCTTCCTGGGTATTTTTTTATTTATCAACTCCCAATACTACATCAGTGCCCAAGAAAACCAGATCTCCACTGATTCCATACAGGTACATTTTCTGCTTGACAAATGGCCTGCAGTTGTTAGAAAAGCATGTGGGTTTTTAAAGAATTGAGAAACGAGCTCTGCCTAAGTGCAGTAAAACCCCCAGATTTCTCTGTGTTGATTTTTTCCTCTTTAGTGTCTATTCAGAGAACATCCTCACCACCACGCCACGCTCTGCAGACGTGATATATGATTACACAGCTGTAACTAAGAAATGATGTATGAAATAAAAATCCCTCAGCAGTGCAGGGATGGGAATACAGAGGCTGCAAGCACCAGGAGCTGCTGCTGTGACACTTGGAAATGAGGTGGGAGCCAGGGCACTGCAGGGAGAATCCAAACACCAACTGCATTAAAAACCTTTCAGGATGTACAGATGCCCTCTTTATTGTGCATTATGCATTGTGGGATAAAGCTACACCAGCCAGTCCTTCGGGATCGGTGTCCAGCCTGGGAAGGAGGGGTGCTCAGTGTCTGCTCCGAGCCCCGTAAAGGGCCCAGAGCTGGAGGCTCTGCCAGCAGAGACCCCTGGCCAAGCCCAGCCCCTCTGCATTGTGCTGGTATTTTTGCCCCTCTGGATTGTACTGGCATTTTTGCCCCTCTGGATGGTACTGGTATTTTTGCTCCTCTGGCATTTTTTTGCCCCTCTGGATTGTACTGGCATTTTTGCCCCTCTGGTATTTTTGCCCCTCTGGATTGTACTGGCATTTTTGCCCCTCTGGATTGTACTGGTATTTTTGCTCCTCTGGCATTTTTTTGCCCCTCTGGATTGTACTGGCATTTTTGCCCCTCTGGTATTTTTGCCCCTCTGGATTGTACTGGCATTTTTGCCCATTTGCAGCAGTAATCAGATTGATGACACCGCTTTCCACACTTCTAGAATAGGCCTAAACTATGGTGCAATAAGAAATTAATGTCACTGGGACTTCTACCATCTTTTCCAACTTCAGCTGTCAGAAAATAAAAAGGGGACTAAAAAATGCCAGCCCCATCCAGTCCCCATCTTCCCAAAGACTGAACAGAATCCAGGAATGCAGAGCCTGCTCTTTAGGCAGCAAAATGACAGCCTGAACATCATCCAACTTGTTTCTCCCAGCCACAGGAAAGAAAATATTGAGCTTCTAAAATTTTTCATCAGGCTTTAGTTGGAATAATCAGATGAGACATAATTGAAGCTGCCTATGCAGCTTTGGACTTCCTTGACAAGTTCCCTAAAAGTTGCTCTTCGGAGACTTCTCCTGCACTGTCAGTAAAACACTGCCCAGCCCTTGTGGCAATGCTGGTAAAATTGACCTGCCTTTGCATCATCCCTGTGGTTCTTTTAACAAATGCAACAGCAATTTCTGCCTTCAGCTTTAGTTTATACACTTCTTTCTAGAAAAGGAAACTTCTCCTTGCTTCGGTACACATGGAAAACCTGTGGATGCAGTGGAACACCTTCATTTCTGGGAAACAAGCTGATCTTCCTGCCTCTGCCCTCCCACAGGCCCCAAATATCAAAGCCTTACCCCTGTACCTCCCTCTGTGCACCCAGCAGGCTCCTGGACCTGTCCCACCAGCCCTGGGAGGTGGCATATGTTGGATCAAGGTGGGACTGGAAGCTCCAGGTGAGGAGCAGGGTCAGGGATGCCCCGGGCCAGGGAAGGACTGGCAGTGCCCCGACAGCTACAGTGGGGAATGTTCTCCATGTCAGCAGAGGACAAAAATGCTAAAAATAAACATTTCCTAATGAGAACAGACTTTCATTTCGATTTTCATTTTCTATCAGCATTTTTTAATGGATGCAATTCTAAAGTATAAACAAACATAATAATTATTAGGAATGCTTGCTGTACAGACAAGAAATTCCTTTTGTCTAAGTGGGGCTGGAAGGGGATAAGCAAATCCACAGTGCTGCTGCACAGTCTCTGTGTGCTGGTGGAAACAGCTGGAAGTTCAGCTGTGATTAAAAATACCAAACTTCATCAACAGCTGCTTTCGTCAGTGAAAAGTGTGTGTGATTGCTCACCAAAACACTGGCCCCAGCAGGCAGCACTTGAGAGGACCCTGGAAAAGGGTGGAATCAGGGCCCAGATGAGTGGATTTTAAACCAGAATCTCTTATAATCGGTTGTTCATTGAAACCCCTGCTAAGCCCTGTGCCATTGCTGCTGGAGGAGCACAGGTCAGGGTGTGTTTTCCAGGAGAGGCTGCAGCAGCTCACCCTGGGAGCAGGGCAGCCAGGCCGGTGGGATCAGGCGCTGCACTGGCAGTAGTGCTGCCATCATCCTTCAGGGGAGGCTTCTCAGGATGCTGTAAATGGCCAAAGCAAAGGGCTGGCATCACCTCTCCTGCTCTCCAGCAGCTCTGGGCTGGGATTGCTGCAGGAGCAGCCCGGCAGTGCGTGGTGCAAACTGGGAGCAACACAGAGCCAGGGAATTCCCGGGGTGAGCTCTGCCATCCTGCCCTGGTGCTTCCCCCAGATCACAGAGGGCAGAAAAACCTACCAGGTACTTCAGCAGGCCGCTGCAGACTTGAACATGGGCCAACTTCTTTTGCCTTCAGACTGGCAGGGGAAAAAAAAACCCACACGATTGTAGGGCTTTTGTCTTTTGCTAATGGCATTCTCTGAGCTTTCGTGTAGCTCAGCAAACGGCCCTGATTCTCTCTGCTTTCTTCATAAAAGATCTATTAATTCCAAATCAAAGTAGACTATTCTAATTCTGTGTGTGATATGAAGGGAGTTTGGCTAAACCTTT
The DNA here is from genome assembly GCA_013400915.1 of Pardalotus punctatus. Taxonomy (NCBI): domain Eukaryota; kingdom Metazoa; phylum Chordata; class Aves; order Passeriformes; family Pardalotidae; genus Pardalotus; species Pardalotus punctatus. Next base: position 105,431 of record VZTX01024985.1, on the reverse strand, counting down.
TCTTTACAGAGAAACCTCTGGTCTCTTTATTCTCGTGCCTCAGTAGCTGCAAGTCCTCTTGGCTATTCTCTTTCAGTTTCTGTGAAAGGTTTCTGTCTTCTTTCTCTGAACTCTACCTGAATCCCTCACATCCCCTTCCTCTCTCTGCAAAGCACAGCCCGTGCAGTGGCACCATGTGGAATACATTTCTAATTTTGTCTTCAGATGAATACTGCTAAGCTGATGAGAACTTCTTAGACACCAGCAGCTTCCACTGACGTCAACTGCAATTGCAAGTTTGCAGTCAATTGAGTCCACTGCAACTAAAAGCACCCCTGGGCCACTGATCTCTAATCTTCCTCCTCCCTTACCATCTTCCTTCTGGAATTACACAGAGGGGCTTTTAGGGCACTCTGACTCCACATGCTGATGCCACTCATGCCCCACATGTCCATCAGCCAATTTGGGGATTCAAACCCTTGTCCACTACAAACGGCGACATTATCGTGACAAATTATAAATATTGCTCAGTGTTATTTAGTTATTTCAATAGCAATCAGAATTAGCTTTCTGAATTGGGATGAGTTATGGAACAATAGCCATTAGTGACTCCTTTAGAAAGCTATTCCCACGTGCTGTTGTTCATCCCAATTCCCCAGAAGTTCTCATCCAGTGCCTGCACTCGAGCAGACAGAGCCAGGGAACAGGGAGAACAGCTCAGCAGGCTGAGGGAACACCAAATCACCGTTCAGTGATGGGCAACTCTGTTTAGGGACAGCAGCCTGGAGCGTGGAACATCAAAACCTGAAATTTCGCTTTCCCTATTAGCAGCAAGTACACGGCTGGAAAGTCCCAAATGAAACTACCCATTAAAATCAAGAGAAAGATCAAGGATTTTTGTGCCGAAAATCTGACCTTCTAATTCCCCGAGAAAATTGTGCAATATACAATCTATGGGCCGCATAAAAACGCACAAGGGCGTTCAGAATCCACAAACTGTACAGCAAATATGATGCTAACGAGATGAGAAGGAAAATGATCATTCACTAGGAGGTTTCAACAGAAATAGAACAACATATATTTGTAATGAAACTCCACAAAACTGCTGGGCATTAAGACCAAAAACTGCCATTGAGTGGGGTGATAAAGAGCTATAAAACAGAGAATTCCAACCGTGCATGGGGTCTGGAGCAGGGCTCCGGGAGCGTGGGCGAGTGTCAGCCTCAGAGAGGAAACAGCAAAGGGGTAACGGGAGCTGAGGCTTAAGATTCCTCACTATGTCCATTTGAGCTGGCAAAGGGTTTCATGCTTCATTTCCGTCATTATTTAAACATTGTTATTTCTGCAAACATGCCACACTGAGATAAGGTTTCATGCTGTACCACATCAAAATGCAGATTGGTGCCGAGCGTCGGGAAGAGCCTTTATTGAGGTAACTGTTTATTAAGCCGTGGAGGAATTGAAATTGCAAATTCTTAAAGAAAGGGAGGCAGAGGGAGAGATATGTTACGTTCCCTTTAATCATGGGATTTGCACAACATCAGTACAGTTATGATCTAAATAAAGTTTCTGGAGTCATCAGGATATTATACTGTAGCTGCTTCATTTAATCTAATGGTTTCCATTTAGGTAATTTTCATGCATTTTAATGTATTTAATGATCACCTTCCCTTGACTGATTTACAATCTCTGAAACTATATTGTACTTTATCTGCAAGATTTGGGATTCCAGACAATGATATGCAGAGAAGGACCTAGAAAGTTTAGTGAAGATGCTATTTTGCATTTTAAATTCCCATTAATCATGCTATTTTACTAATGTAGAAGAGCCTGAATATAATTTCAACCTGTAGAAAAACAATACTCGAGAGACTTCTGGAGAATGAACTTGACCTAGATTTTAGATTATTTCACTCTAACAGAAACTGGTAACACTTCAGACACTGACAGCACATGAAAAAGAGCAGGAATTCCAATTCTATATTTTATATTTGACAAACATGACCCCTTGCTTAGCTCCAGCATGGGCTAAAGAGAAGCCTGTTCTGGGGCTGAGCCTTTGGGGTACCTGGAGAGGGGCGCACGTTCTAGGTGTGCCAAGAAGCAGCGCGTGGATGATCCTGGCACTGCCAGCACAAACAGATTCTGCCACGCGTGCGAATCCCTCAGGAGCTCAGCAAGAGCCTTCCTCAGCAGAAATCCCCCTTCTCCCACTGGGGCCGTGGGGTCCTGGATGCCCCTGGCCTGGCAGGGAACATCCCTGAGCACCCACAGCACCCAGGGCTGCTTTCACCCCAACACACACTGGCGGTGCCTGCGCGCACCGAGGGAGGCAGCAGCACCACACCAGCCGCTGCAAAACTGATCAAAATGCAGAGCTGCTCCGACTGCATGTGCAAATGAGGTGATTATGGATGCAAAGGACTAATTACATTCACCTGCTTGTGCAGCTCCCCACTTGTTGTTGGGCAGTGGGAAGGATTGTGTGTGCAAATGAGACGCACAGCTGGAGGCAGCCCTTACACGAGGCCTCCGGCACTGAGAGCTGGCTCGGAATTCCAAGGGTTTGGGAGTTATGGCTTTGTTTTGTACATGAAAATACAGCCGTGACTTTGAATGTGATGGCATTTCCCAGGTATTGGAAAAAGAAGTAGTGCAGTAATCTGAAGGGTGCAGGTAGTGGATATACATTTCATACCTACTCTTCAGGAAAGGAAAAAAAGATTAGCTGAAATTTTGAATGGGGGAAAGGGAGAAAACAACACCAAATTTTAATGTCTGAATAGATTTAGCTAGTAGCAGATAATGAGATTGTGGAATTCACACTATAAAATGCATGATAATTAGAAAACTCAAAATGTCCTGGAGAAGTTTTACAGCCCAAATAACTCTGCTAGCCTGTACTTCACTGTGGGACTATGGATCTGAACAACACAGACCTCAGATCCCAACTGTTCCTCCCCTGTGGAGCCAGGCTGGGAGAGCTGGGGCTGCTCAGCCTGGGGAGGAGAAGGGTGTGGGGAGAGCTCCGAGCTCCTGCCAGGGGTGCAGGGAAAGCAGAGAGGGACAATTCCTCAGGAGCTGCAGGGCCAGGAGCCAGGGAATGGCTTCCAGGGCCAGAGGGCAGGGCTGGCTGGGATCTTGGGAAGGAATTGTTCCCTGGCAGGGTGGGCAGGCCCTGGCCCAGGGTGCCCAGAGCAGCTGGGGCTGCCCCTGGATCCCTGGCAGTGCCCAAGGCCAGGCTGGACATTGGGGCTTGGAGCAGCCTGGGACAGTGGCAGGTGTCCCTGCCATGGCTGGGGTGGCACTGGATGGGCTTTAAGGTGACTTCCAACTTTTAAATTTTGTGCTTCTTTGATTTAGGGGACCAAGAGTATAAGAAAGAAAATTGTCTGTGTAATAAGTGTATTTTCAAAGGTTTTCTGTTTTGTTTTGGTTTTTTTTGTTTGTTGGTTTGTTTTTTGTTTTGGGTTTTTTTGGGGGGATTGTTGTTGTTTTTGGTTTGTTTGTTGTTTGGTTTGGTTTGGTTTGGTTTGGTTTTCTTTTGGGTTTTGTTGGTTTGGGTTTTTTTTGGCAGTTTGTGCACTTGAATTTAAATGCAGGTTGTGCTTTTAGAGTTATGAAAAGGACATTGGATTTGGCAGTATCTGAAACCATTTTTAAATGTTGAACTCAAGGAGCAAGTCCTTCTAGATGCTGTCGCTACGGTTTCTTCATACATCGCACTAATTTCTACAAATTCCTCTCTTCTTCTGAACCTTTCAGGGTTTATAGTTCCTATGTGAGCAGCTTTGGTTATTTTAAGTCCAGCTAATCATTCAGCATGTGTATGCCACCAGTATTTACAGCACTTTAAGAATAAAAACAAAACAAAGTTCATGGTGAAGTTTTGATTATAACTGGAAATACCCAATCTGGGCTGTTTCTGGACTATCAGTAATAAAATAGCTTCCTTGTTGAAAAAACAAAAGTGTTTCTGTTTTCTTCCAGTTCCGGATGACATCCAGCTTCTGACAGCAACAGTAGCTACAACACATCCATGTTTTGATCTAATGTGATTCAGAGAAGGAACTGCAAGTGAATAAAAAGTGGTTTATGTTTTTCCTTGGTCCAAAGCCTAACATCAAGCTGGGCCAGGGGAGGCTCAGGGTGGACAGCAGCAGGAATTTCTCCATGGAAAGGGTGCTCAGGCCTTGGCAGGGGCTGCCCAGGGAGCTCTGGAGTGCCCATCCCTGCAGGTGTCCAGGGAAGGGCTGGACGTGGCACTCAGGGCTCTGGGCTGGGGACAAGGTGGGGATGGGTCAGAGGCTGGACTCGATCATCCTGGAGGGCTTTTCCATCCTCAGTGATCCTGGGATTCTGTGCTCAGCACACAGATGACACCAGAAGTGTGATTCTCCTATTATCACCTCTTGCAACCTCCCAACAGGCAAATCCATGAAAACAGCGCAGGGCGCACCCTCGGTGTGTAAAGTGAGAGAGGGAGAGCCAGGGAGGGCAGAGCCTGCCGGGAGCTGAGCACAGCCCTAGGACAGGCAGTGGCAGTGCCACTGTCTGCCCCTCTGTGCCACATCCCCGTGCCACTTCCGTCTGTGCCACATCCCCGTGCCACTTCCATCTGTGCCACATCCCTGTGCCACTTCTGTCTGTGCCACATCCCCGTGCCACTTCCGTCTGTGCCACATCCCCGTGCCACTTCTATCTGTGCCACATCCCTGTGCCACTTCTGTCTGTGCCACATCCCTGTGCCACTTCCGTCTGTGCCACATCCCCGTGCCACTTCTATCTGTGCCACATCCCTGTGCCACTTCCGTCTGTGCCACATCCCTGTGCCACTTCCGTCTGTGCCACATCCCTGTGCCACTTCCGTCTGTGCCACATCCCCGTGCCACTTCCGTCTGTGCCACATCCCCGTGCCACTTCTGTCTGTGCCACATCCCCGTGCCACTTCCGTCTGTGCCACATCCCCGTGCCACTTCCGTCTGTGCCACATCCCTGTGCCACTTCTGTCTGTGCCACATCCCCGTGCCACTTCTGTCTGTGCCACATCCCTGTGCCACTTCTGTCTGTGCCACATCCCTGTGCCACTTCCGTCTGTGCCACATCCCCGTGCCACTTCTGTCTGTGCCACATCCCCCTGCCACTTCCATCTATGCCACATCCCTGGGACAAGGAGCAAAGCTGTGCAGCCAACCCGTGGAATGTTGGTGCTTACCTTAGCAGCTCCTTGAAGATTAGACTGGCTCCTTGATGAGCCTCTATCAGTCATACATATTTTATCTTCCTTGTGATATGACATCACATTGAGAAGGTAATGCTGGGTGATGAGTTCTTTGGTAAGCCTAGCTATTGGTAAATTAGTGAGAAAATCAGATACAACATCTTGGGTGAAAACAAGTTTAATTCTTCAGTAAATAATTCAATTCACTATTACTCACGGAATGGGTTAGATTGAAAAATTTGGTTTGTCACTAGAACAGATTTATTCTGAGTTTATGAATTCCTAATAAGGCTGCTTTTCATAATGATGAATGATAATTATCTTTTTGAAGTCTAATCATTTACCTGAGTATTTCCTGGGAGATACCATGGGTAAGTAAGAACACTTTTTCCAGGCAGGGTCTCCTAACTGGCTCTTAACTGGCTGCAGCAGGCACAGCAATTAGTCTTAGAAATAATAAAATAATTTTAAAGCACACTCAGAGTGTTTAAAAGGAGGAACAAGATCCCTTCATAACCTGAATCTTACTAAATATAACGATTAGAGAAGGAAAGAGGGGAAGCCACATGAGGAGCTCTGATCTCTGCTCTGGGACAGGGACAGCAGCAGGGAGCGGCTGGAGCTGGGCCAGGGCAGGCTCAGGCTGGAGATCAGGGCAAGGTTCTGCTTCCCCCAGAGGGTGCTGGGCACTGCCCAGGCTCCCCAGGGAATGGTGACATTCCCAAATCTGCCAGGGCTCCAGGAGCCTTTGGCCAGCGCTGCCAGGGGGGCCCAGGCTGGGGGTGTTGGGGGGTCTGTGCAGGGCCAGGGGCTGGATCCGTGATCCTGGTGGGGCCTGCCAGCTCAGACATTGTGTGATGCTCTGATTTTCCAGCAGAAACCCCAGAATGCTTCCCTTTGTACAAGGCTGTAGGAAGATGGAATCCCCAGGAGCAGCTCTCCCAAGCATTCATCTCCTTCCTGCTCCTCCTCTGGCAGCCCCATCTAACCTAAGAACTGCAGAAACAGGGAAGAGTCCACACGTAAAAGCTCCCTTTAGTCCCCACCAAACCCATCATTTCTGCTCAAAAATGGTGACAGCAGAGCTGCTCTCAGTCAGGAACAACAACAACAAGCAGAAACAATCCAAAATTAATTTATCACTGGTTTAATTCCTTGCATTCAGACATTCATCTCTTCCAGACAGACATGATAATGTGATTAGTACAAATGATACCAGGCTAGTTATAGGGCATTTAGGAATACCGGCAGTATTTATTTCACACAGTGCAATGTATCTTTCTGCTTTTGTTATCCCCAAGCAGGGCTGGTGTGGTTGCACAGATATCCCAAAAATGTGCTCTATAGCCTTCCCTGCTTTCAAAAGATGAGAATTTTTCTTTTTATGTCCCTTTTTTTTTTTTTCTTTTGGCATGTGACAGCACATTTTGCTGTAGGAAACAGAGGTATGTTTTAATAGTGAAACAAGAGATGTACTCGCATGGAATAAATCACGGGTTTAGTGGTTTTCTTTGTTCTCAGTCTTTGAAAGACCTGGAGAACTATTTGATCTCTGCACTTCCCCAAGTTTTGCAAGAGTTTTTTTTAATTCTTTTTTTCAAGAACTGCAGAAGAGCTGGAACTCGGAGATGTCTGATTGAAGGTGAATAATTTTTAAAGGCAGCACTCCTGTACTCACAGTGGGAACTCCCTGAGTGGCTGTTCCAGAATAACAACAGGAACACAAACTTGTGCCTTCCCAAGATCAATTCTAAAATTCTTAATCACAACTATGTCCTTATTTTGACTGTGATGGGCTGGACACAGAGTTCAGTTTATATCCATCAAACCCCTACTGACACTGCTGAGGGCGGAGCAGCAGAATTTACACCTCGAGTGATCTGGTGGGATCAGACTATAAATAGATGTGGTCAGAGGATTCAGATAAAGTATTTATCCAAGCTGTCTGAGAATCAAACTTAATGCTTATGTTTAGGCCATCAAAAATATATAGATATTAGTAGAGGAATGTTTAAAAAGACCAATTCCTTGTAAAGGTGGAAAAAAGAGATTTTCTTAGCAGAAAAAAATACCTTTCCTACCTAAGACTTTAACAGATTAGATGCACTTGGGTATTTTATTTCTTTGAAAACTGGGTTTATCTTCAGAGTAACTTCTTTCTCGATTAAAAAAGTCTTTCAGAAGAGCAGAGTTTTAATTTTACTCTTAACTGACTGATGAACGTCAGAGAAACGAGTCAGAGATGTGTGAGATTGCCTGAGCACATTTCAGAGGAAAAAGAAGGAGCTGCTGATGGTTTTTGCAGTACAATGTGACTACATCTGTGAGACTTGCAAAAGGGATGAGCACTCACACTTTTCACTGCCGAACTCAAATGAATCATGCCTAGTTTAATATCAAATTTAATGTCAAGATCATGGTCAAGCTTTGGAGCATAGTCTGAGCTGGATGCAAATTAATTTAAAAGACACCAAGACCAGAATATCTCCTTTGGAAATACCCTCAACAAGGAGAACAGAGGGATTGTGTTCTATTCCTTGCACTTAGAAAATGTTAACGGTGGGTTAGATGATTTAACAAATGCTGCTTTAATGAGACATCCCTTCAATGCTTGCTGCTGCTAAGGTCATACATGTTCTGTGTGTTACTGCTCACTATTCCAACACAACAGGATTCCTCCACTTTAATGAGGTGGTTACATGAAATTGTCTTTTTTTTTTTTTTCCTTTCATAATTGTTCTTAACTGTGGAAGACCCAGGGTACCTAATGATCTCTACTTAGCATTTTCTGGAGGAAAAAATACCTAACTATAGCATAAACTACATCCTCATGTTAATATGAACCAGGGAGAAAAACAAAACAAGACAGGAGAAAACAAAACAAAACAAACAGAACAGAGGAGAGACTGTGACTTGCATTACCTCAGATATATAGTCAGATATAAGGCCATGCTGTCGGTCACACGATCGGCTCTGTGGTCGCTGTCCGAAATTTGGTCCCACTACTGACCCTTCACCTCCCTCTGCATCACGGGTGAACCAGGGTAAAATCAAACGAGGGAAGAATTCCTCCTGTCTGATTTCCCACCGTGGAAATCTCACCTTTCCCATGTTCAGCAGCTACACGGGAGAGTTTCCACGAGTGTGGGTCCTCAGCAGCTGAAAGGGTGAGCCTGAGGCTCTGGCCATCTCAGATCAAAATTCCACCTGGGAAAAGCTCTGTCCTTGACCTCAGAATGGTTTGGGTCGGGCCCAGGGAGGCAAAGAAAGGGAGAATGGCAAAGCCAATGGCACAATAAATTCAGCCCGAGTTCCCGCCAGAGACTGCTCACTTCTGACTCAAGAAAACAAGAAACTTTGCTGTCTTTCCACTTCTGTAGTATGGAAAAGGCTGAGTACGGCCCTCAGAGGCTCTAAGAAAGTCCTCACTCCTCAGATTTCGCAGTCTGGCAGGAAGGAACATTACAGCAAAAACAGCCTTGCAGTAAGAAGTGCTAACCAGCCAACCATATGCTAGATTTGCTCTTTTCTATTTCTCCCTCTCTCAAATATTACTTTTAAAAGATTAAGCATATAGCACCTTTTAAAGTTCAGTGAGTGCCCAGGCAGCCTGTTAAATATCTTTCTCAAAATTGTTCCAGAAATCCTCATTTCACATGGATTCATTTTGAAAAGCACCCATCCCATATTCTGGGGAACTGAAAGCATCCCTTCACACCTTGCTTTTTAGAAATAAACACTCCACTGGGCTTCAGCTTTTTACCACATCTTTTCCAGGAACTAAATCTTTATGACAAGCAGGATTTTCCTTTTATTGAAGATCATTTGTCAGAACTGAATGATAGTCTGCAAAATAGGTAATAAAACTGAATAATTAAACCAGAAAAAAATAATCTCTCATCCAAATTTCAGGAGGACAAAAGAAAAAGTAGCACATTTAGCACTACTGAAATAGTATTTTATTTCAAGGGGTCAAATTCCTTTCTTAGGTGGACACTGGGTGCCTTCCTGCCCATTGCAGCCCCTTAAGATTGCACCAAGGACATTGAGACCAAGTCAGTGCCTTCAGAGACCTCAGAAGCTGGCAATGGTACAATTCTGCTTTTTATTCAGAATTCACAAGGGCTTGGGCCCTCTTGCCCAAAGGCCCTGTGTTGTACAGTGTTATCATACAGAGTTCTGACAGAGCTCTTTAATCTCATTTTCTTGAGAGGCAAAGGCACAGGTTACTGCACTACCCTGCTGACCTTTTTTGAAAATCTGGACTGGTTCTGCCCCTGCTTCATCCCATTTCCCTTTAACTTCTCCAAAGCCCTTATTCAGTTCTAAGCCTGTCCTGATTTTATGCTTATTGCCTCATTTCTTCATATTGATCTCCCTTTTCTGCATTGCTCCCTATTCAGCAGAGAGGAGCACACGGACACCTCTCCTTTTGAGCCTCTGTATAACACAGAATATTTATAGCCACGCACAGGGATGCTGTGGAAAGCAGCCTGTCCCCTTAGCCAGCACAACTGGGCATTTGGAATAAATGGGATGTGCACCTGAGTGATCTTAGAGCACTGAGGTTAAACAGTTTTTCCCAGGATGAAGCAGAGGCATTCAGGACATCTCTGGTTTAAATAATCCTGGAGCTGCTGAGAGGCCACTCCTGGCAGAGGACGAGAGCAGCTCTGCAGGCAGCACGTGCTCCTGAGGAGGCTGGAGTGTTCTCTGTGTCCATGTGAAACCGATTCATTTACAGCTACCAACAGATCAAACTGGGAATCATGGAATGGTTCGGGCTGGAAGGGACCTAAAACAGCATCTGCCATGGCAGGGACACCTGCCACTGTCCCAGGCTGCTCCAAGCCCCAATGTCCAGCCTGGCCTTGGGCACTGCCAGGGATCCAGGGGCAGCCCCAGCTGCTCTGGGCACCCTGGGCCAGGGCCTGCCCACCCTGCCAGGGAACAATTCCTTCCCAAGATCCCAGCCAGCCCTGCCCTCTGGCCCTGGAAGCCATTCCCTGGCTCCTGGCCCTCCAGCCCTTGGCCATTGTCTCTCTCCATCTTTCCTGCAGCTCCTTCAGGCCCTGCAAGGCCACCCTGAGCTCACCCCAAAGCTTCTCCTCTCCAGGCTGAGCAATCCCAGCTCTCCCAGCCTTTCCTCCCAGCAGAGCTGCTCCATCCTCTGCTCACCCTGGAGCCTCCTCTGGGCTCTCTCCAGCAGCTCCAGCTCCTTCCCGTGCTGGCCCAGGCCTGGGGCAGCTCTGCAGGTGGGGTCTCACCTGAGCTCAGGGGCACAGGGGCAGAATCCCCCCCTCCCCTGCTGCCCACGCCGGGGCTCAGCCCAGGGCAGGGTTTGGGGTCCCAGCTCTCACCCCCAGCTCCCCAGGGCTTTTCCCAGGGCAGGATTTTGGGGTCCCAGCTCTCACCCCCAGCTCCCCAGGGCTTCTCCCATGGCTGCTTTCAGTCCCTTCTCCACCCAGCCTGTGGGTGAGCCCGGGGTTGCCACAAATAACTGTTTTCACCCAGTTATTTGCGGTGCTTTGTACTGGAAGCTGACCTTCCTGCAAAGGTGCTTTCATGGAAAATTTTCTATTTTTGTATTAAAGGCCTGTCGTCATTCCTGCTTTTCACAATAATCCTTGAGCAAGGGAAGCCCCAAAACATCTGCTCTGTGACTCTGCAGGTTTGAACAGGAGCCCTTCCTTGTAACCTTGACGCTGCTGTGTCTGAAAGGTGTGGAAATCCATGGAAATCGTTTCTCTAACTGCTGGAGCACTGACGAGCTCAGGGATTCTCCATTGTGCCCCTCCTTGTTCTGCTCTTCATTAGTAAGGGACCAATTACAAATACAAGAAATCCTTTTCAGCAATGCCTTAAACCATCAAAAAGTCTGGTTTGCTTTTGGGTAAATCAAGTTGCAATAATGAAGGTGGAGACATGTTAACAGGCAGGCTCCAGGCTCCTAGACACCAGGATAATTGAAATATCTCACAACTAATTAACAAGTTAAATTACTTTTCTGCAAGGTGACCTAATAACACAATCTGTCACAGCAGCAATACTTGCCATCCCAAACTCTGGCCCCAGATGAAAGTTGGGAAGGCCACAGCCACGTACCATTGAACATCTGATGTTGGTCACTCTTCTCTTCTTTGTCTAAATTGACACACCAGCAGACAGGAGGATTCTTTAGACAATGCCAAAGAGCAAAATTCTGGCTAACATTTAATTAAAATTACAGTTTCTCATAGTGCATCATCAAGGTGCATGGTGCCTTTAAGCGCCACCATTACTGTGCTGGATGAGTTAATCTCAGGTTTTAGTGTAAATGTGAGTGTAGAGCAGGCATGACTCGAAGATAAAAGCACTCTCCAATCCATACATCATCTGAATGAGAAGAAGGAATACCCCAAGCTCAAAAATCTGCAGCACTGTTCAAAGATGCAGGTTGGAATAATGACAAGGATGGAATGCAAAGAAAGGGGAAAATAATATGAAATCTGGGCCAGATTTTGGGGTTGCCTTTATCTTCTTAAACACATGATTCCTTTCAAATAGGATCTCTAATTTGCAGCATTGAAAGCTGCCCTCAGAAACCGAGAGGAATAACTGAACAGATTGATGAAGAGCATCAAAAATACTCAAAGCATTCCCAGGAGTCTGCTAGACATCCAATAATTCGTGGTGCTGCTCGAAGCATCCATTAACATAACAAAGTACATGCACACATTGATCCTCTCTAATTTTCAGAGAGGCAACCTCTTTGTATTGCAGTTCAGAACACCTTGAACTCCACATATTCTTTATTATTTCAGAATATTAACCATGTCTATTTTTAAAATGCGTCAATTCAGTTCCTAAATATAAATGAACAGTAGATACAGCTCTCAGTCTTAATAAAATACTTATCCCAAATGATCACACTGTCAGATCTGCAGGAGCAGCAATAGCATAAATTATAACCCTGATGATATTCCACAGTTTGTTTCCTCTGCTACCACTTATTTTTATTTTCCCTTCTGAAGATACCAGAGTTTTTACCAAAAGGTGCAGCAGATTTATGCCACAGCAGTAATATTCTTGGTATACACCTCCCAAACAGATTCTAATGACTTAGTGTGAATTATAAGAAATATATTGAATTCCCCATAGAAGAGCTCTATTTATGAATCTGTTTTCAATACAGGGCATAAAGGGATTTGTCAAGAAACAGTTGCAATATCAGTGGTGCAGAAAAACTGCAGTGCTATTTGCTGAGTTCAGGATATAGCTATGATTTTTCCACCACATTGGTGATCACCATCTCAAACCTTCCTTCCCTGCTCCCTCTCCAGCACACAACTGGGGCTTTTCCCCCCAGCCCTGTTACTGTTCTCATCTGCAAAAAGTGAGAGCTGGGTGCATGGGCTTTGTAACCTATTTAAGGAGTCTTAAAGCTGCCCTATCAGAACCTAAGTGCTAAAGGGTTTTTTGAAAGTCTCTGTGAAGTATAGAGCCAGATTAGACCATCTGATAGAGATTTAGATCACAGTGTACAGCCAGCATCTGTGTTTCAATCTGCACAACACTAATGGGAAAAATTTGACATATTTCATTGCAGAATTCCCTAGACAAACCAGAAGATCCAGCTAAATAAAGATTTAAATCCACTCAGAGCATTCTCAGCATACTGATGGCACAGGCATTTGAAAGGGGATAGGCAGAAAAAAAAAAATTATGTTGAACTCTTAAAATCTAGGAGCCTATTAATTCATGTCTATAATAAATCCAGGCTCTAGTTCACCATCCACATATGTTAACCAATATTTTGAGTCTTCCTGACAGGTCTTGAAACAAATCTACTCCCCCCAAACAATAAAACTGATTACTGGTGGTAGCAGCACAAACAGCGCTGCATTCCTTTATTGGTTGAGGGAAGCAATATTCCTTCAGAGCGTGTTTGAATTGTCTGCTGAGGCTGGGTCTCCTCCTCTCCATACAAATACAGACACCCAGCAGCTCTTCCATCCCCCTCTGTGCACAGACTGCCTTTCTTCCTCTCAGCACCGAGTATTCCTTGACTCAAAGCCCCCCTGGATGATTCCCCGGCTCGGGGTGGGATGGTGTGGGACAAACATGCGCGAACCACGCTTGGCATTTCCCCCACAAAAACACCGGTGCTGCTTTCAATTTGTGCTCATTAATCCAGGGTGGAATTGCTTTGTGTGCTAACCCCTCACAGCCAGTCCAATCTTTTGAAAAGACACAAAATTTGGATCTCATTTAACACGTGATCATATTGCAGTCTGCAGGAGAGTGGAGGAGAACTTTTAGAACTTCTAAAAAGGCTGTTTCAGGTACCAGTGAGGGTCCATCTGAAGTGGGAAGAGTAATCTGATTTCTTTGCAGGGAAGCTGACTGGTTTTCCAAGCTTTAGCCTGAGAACTGTAGGATGAAGCAGACAACAAAAGTAAGGAATGAGAAAAATATTCTCATACACAGGGAAAGACTGAAAATTAATTTTTCAGTGTAGACAAGAGAGGAGCCACAGTGTAGAAATACAAAGAGCAACAGCAAAGATTGCAACAGAGACAGGAAAGGAGGTGCATAATACTGAAGGTAATAACAGATTGTGGAATAAAGACAAATGTCTGGAGGGCTTGAAACAATAAAGTAATTCTTGAAGACATTTTATAATGCTACAAAAGTTATCATAAGGAAAAATACAGATGCTATAAAAGCAAGAGAAATTGTAACAGAGTGGATAAAGATGAGACAACATAAAGATCAAAGAACATGATGCTTGAAGCAAGAGACAGCAATGTCAAAGACTTTCCAAGCTCTGAATAAGTAAGAAAAAAAGTTAAAGCTTGTCTCTGAACTGACCTGTGCTCCTCTAAACATTACTGTTTTCCTTTAGATGTGTTTACAGCCGTAGGAAATTGAATTGAAAGACAAGTCCTACAGTTTTAAGGTATGAGCAGTGGAAGCCAACTCAAAAGCCCCCTGAAAACCATGAGTACAGGAGGATGCAGGATGACTCAAAAGGAGCAGATGTCTCAAGCAAATCAATCAGCTGGTGCCAAGTACCCGGCTTTGACACACAGACCCCTCTGCTTTGTCAGCCAGTGTCTCAGTGACAGCTCTCAGCTGAGTCCTCCAAAATCCGATTTCTGGTCTAAGCTACAGCACTGCTGTAGGCACACCTTGCAGTGGTTGCATTTACAAGTCCCAAGACCAAGGCAGAGGCAAAGAAATCCATTTTATTCAGCTGAGTCCATTGCATATCTTTGCCTCTCTGCACACTCTTGTTCAGTACAGCACAAGGGTAGTAGAGAATCATGGAATGGTTTGGGTTGGAAGGGACCTCAAAGCCCATCCAGTGCCACCCCAGCCATGGCAGGGACACCTGCCACTGTCCCAGGCTGCTCCAAGCCCCAATGTCCAGCCTGGCCTTGGGCACTGCCAGGGATCCAGGGGCAGCCCCAGCTGCTCTGGGCACCCTGGGCCAGGGCCTGCCCACCCTGCCAGGGAACAATTCCTTCCCAAGATCCCATCTAACTCTTCCCTCCTTCAACTTAACGCCATTCCCCCTTGTCTATCACTACATGCCCTTGGGAAAAGTCCCTCTCCAGCCTCCTTGTAATCTCTTTTTGAGAAAGGGCACCTCTGTGGAACAGACAGTATTCAAACAGTGACAGCTGTAAATCTACTCACTCAAATACATGCTCCCTTATGGATTTTTCTGTGACATCATCTTTCAGAAAAGGGACCTTGTTATCATTCCCCCAGAAGGTTATCACATCTTAATTTCATCTTTAGTTTTAAAAAGGAGAATACCTTCCCACAGATGGAGAAGGGGGGCCCTGGCATTCAGATAAAAATCAGTTTGCACAATAACTGCCTCAGTGTGTGCTTCTGAGAGAATATTTTATGGAGTAGCATCCAGCCTACTGTACAAACTCCTCCACCTACCAGAGCTACAAAACAAATGAGGATGTGCCCTGGAGTTGTTGTACAGAGGAAGATGTCTGATTATGCACTTGGGCTAAACTTCTGCAGGCAAATCCCTGGTGTTCATCCAGTGTCTATAGGATGCTGTGCATAAGGAAACAAGAAATCCTGTAATGATGTGGTGAATTGTCCTGTTCCTTCACTCGTGGGCTCTGTCACAGACTAAATGCAAATGCATTGCATGGAACAAAGGCATGGCTGCTACTGTATGCTATATATATAGAGATGATGCCTTAAAAATGTCTGGTTTTTTACTCTTCATGTATCTGTAACTTGGTGTAGTTCTGTGCTTCTTATAAAATGCTAAAAACCTCTGTTCCCAGCACCTTTAGCCAAAGCAAATCCCTCTGAATAGAGATCCAAGGACACGTTCATTGCCCTAGGGCTGGAAAATACGTAAACCACTGCGAAATGGGGGGATCCAGCCTGGGGTGGTTGCCATCATCACCTGAGGGTGTGACTGGAGAATCAGGGGCCAATGTGCCAAGGGACAGAACTTATACAGGTGAGGGGCTCGTGACCCGGTGTCCATTTTGGTGTAGTCCCACAAAGGGGACTTTGCTTGCCTGAATGTACCCTGAAGGCCTTGAGTAAATTTGTCTGCTTTTTAAACCCCTAATTTGTCTTGGCCTCTGTTTCAGGTAGCCTGTTTTAGGCATCAGAGACATATTAGAAAAGAAAGGATTTCCATCAAGAGCCTCCTTTTCTGCATCAAAAACAAGCTTTATTTTGAATTTCATATATGTAATGGAGAAGAATCACTAAGCAATGCAGAGAACAACACCTTTCCTGAAGAATTTCTAGTGAGTGCTCTAAGCAGACCCTCTGGAAAGGTTCCTCCAAAGGGCCAGAGCTGTGCAGAGCCTCAGAGCTCCTTTTGTCCTTTCCCACAGCAATCACAGCCCCTTCCTTGAGCTGTCCAAGCCCTGCACCTTTGCATCGCTGCAAAACACGTTTGGCAAGACACAGAACCGTCCTGCAGTCCAAAAGAAAGAAAAGAAGTGATCCCTTCCTCCCACGCACCAAAAAGGAGGAACCTCCTTGTGCCTTTGAGCCACGGATCTTTCCAGAATCACGGAGTTGTGTGTTGGACACGGAGTTTTTGGATCAGCTTCCCAGGTATCAGCTGATGCTTGGCCACGTGTGATGTCAGGGCTGGGCTGATGATTAATCACACCAGTTTCGGCTCAATTTCCCTTAAAAGGCAAGCCAAGGACTTTATCAGTTTTAATAACGTTCCCAGACACTTTGGAGTGGTGTAACAAAGCTGCTGCTTCTCTGCTACACCACCTGAATTTGAATGGCTCTCTCTGGAAGAAAGGAATTGAGGCCGAGTGTGGGCCGTATCATAACCAAGGTTTAGAAATATGTAACGATCACTGAAACTCTTGAAACTCAAATATATTGGAGATATCTTTGCTTTAATATTGGAGGTCTCACAGAGAGGAACTCTGCGTGCACATGGTGCCCAAACCACATCGTTATCCTGCAGCACTGATTTCAAACTCTGAATTTCAAACTGGTACAGGAGTGATTTTAATTCAGTCATGTGCCAGGAGAACCAACTCTATCCCAAGATAGTTGTTTTTTTTCTGTGGAGCACCCATTTTCTCCCAAAGCTGTTACTGCACAACCCTTCTCTCTCCAAATATCAGTTCCAGTGGGGCATTGCTGAATTTTAGACAATTAAAAGAACAGTAGATTGAAATATTTTATATCATGTGTTAACTGTCGTCTTGATAAATCAATATACTAACATATCCATAAGCAGAACTCTGGATTAACCCTTACACCTCTAGTATTTTCCCACTCACTTTACTCAGAGGTTGGGGCATTTAATGCTAGAAATAATTTAAAATCCTCAATTGGACCACAAGAAAGCTACATGAAGTCCATGCTGTTTAGGCAACACTGCATAATTTTGCATGTTAAAATTTGTAGTTATCATTACACTTTGATCTTTAGAAAAATTGCTACTGTTTCATTCTAATTTAATTTTTCCTTGCCTTATCTGCTGAAGATAGAGGAGATAATTAGTTGATTACACACACAGAAGCATCCATGCAAAACCAGCAAAGATAATGTGTAAGTTAAGAGGCAGGAAGAGCTACTGCCATGTACTGGGTAGACCTTTTAGTCTGAATTTAAAAAAAAAAAAAAAAAAAGGAGGGGGCATTGGAGGAAGGCAAACCAGTGCTGACTGTCAGCCACAAGGTTGAAACTTTATTTTATAGGAAATTACACGGAGGCTCAGCTGATATCCTGCTGGTGTCTTGGTAAAGTTTCAGTCCTGTGCTGCAGAGAACTCCATTTCTATTCATATAAAATTTGTTTTTATTAGTAACATTCAGGACAAAGCAAGCTGGTGTGTTGGTGGTATCAGTGCATTCCCCTTGGCGCTGTGGAGAAGATCTCAGGATTAATCTGACAGGTTCCTCTTGTCCTGCAGCACCTCTTCCCAGAGCTTTTCTGAAAACAGCACACTGGGGGCTCTGCCCAAGGCCCCTTTGCTTGGCTCTCCCACTGCTGGGCTATTCAGAGAATGCCTATGGTTTATAACCCTCAACCTCAACGTTCTGGAACATCTTAAAAAGCATATTAACTAAATTGTACTCAGCTGATATTTTGTTTCCACCTCATATTTAGAAGCATTTCCTCAAACTACTGTAAGCCAGAACTCTTGAAGGACACAGGTTTTGACTACAGATGTTTCCACCTGCGCTTCTGACTTTCTCTCCCACTAAAGGTGACTCCTGGAACTCTTTTTCTTCAAATACACTAAAATCAATATTTTGCTGCAAAAGTTTACAGTATTTCTCATAAAAGGTCAAACTATTTTTTTTTTTAATTATTATCTATGGCTGCTGGTATAAGTACTTGATGGGAAACTGACTTCTTATTAGAAAAAACCTGTTCACCAGATAACACACAATTCAGTGGGAAGAGCTTTATCAGAACCTGGCTTCCTGGAGAAGCTGTTGTGCTCCTGAGCTGATGGAGAGCAATGCCATCGCAGTGGCACTGATTCATTTTAAATGTCACTGCTTTCAAATGCCATCAGCTGGGAGCGCCTCTGGACAGATTCTGTGTAAATCAGCTCAGCTTGGCTGGCTCCAGTGGAACTACAGTGATCTGAACCAATTGAAAATCCACTCCTTTGTGCTGCGCCTTCATTCTCAACAGGAAGGCAAAAAGAAAGAAAGCCAACACTGCAGAGCCCAGGAAGTTTTTGCAGATTCTCACACCAGTTATTATCTGTGAGAGCAGTTCCACTGCTGCTCCCAACAATCAGAACCACAGACACACCAGAGCCAGGCTCCCTGCACCACTTAAAAACCCTCTCGAAGTGGGCTTGATGACACAGCAGGAAAATCCCCTGGCAGAGGATTGTTAGAGCTGATGCATCTCCACTCCTTGCTAATAACAAATAAAATCCTCCTGGAATAGCCAAGGCCAAAATGGGCCTTTAATCAGGGCCTGTTACTGGAGGCTGCCCCAGTACCCAGCTCTGTGAGATAACAAAGAATTGTTGATGTGAGTGGGGCTGGAGAAGTAGAAGTGGCATTAAAGATCCTCCCTTTAGGAGCTGGATCCTCCCAGCATCTCCTTTTTTCACAGTGCAGCCAAACTGTTCCAGCGGCAACCCAGAGCACTTTTAACCTGGAGATATTTTCAAGGAAATTTGAATAACCCCAGTGGAAAAACTAAATTAATTTACACCTCAAAATGACATCAACTAATCGTAACCTGCAAACCAAGAGCAACAAAAGCAGAAAACAAGATTAAGCTTGGCTCAGAAACTACCAGCCAGGTTTTGCCAGCTTCCCTTCTAGCTTTCAAGGTTCAAGACTTTCCTCATCCTATGGAATTTTGTTTTGGGTTTTGTTATCTGTGCACAGAGAGAAGCCAAAGAGACTGTGGTATTCCTGTCAATTATAGATCATATTGACTTGTTTGTATGAAATTGCTTTATTCACCTTTCCATAAATAATGGGAAAATTAAAAGGCATTTTAATTTTTAAAAAAGGGTTCTACTTCCAGAAAATCCTACCAGATAGTGCTACACTTTTACGTACAAGAATGACTAGGGTGTGTCACAACGTTTTTCTGCAAAATTCCCAAATATTTTCCAGATGATGGTCCTATATTCAGCCATGAACCAGCATGTTGAAAATTATATAAAGCTAGGCATTTAAACTCTTAACCCTGCATTAATTTCCCTGCTGAATGCCATCAGTATTGAACTTCATGATAGACACAGAAGTTCAGGTCCCTGGTTATCCTAAGTTCACACTGATTTTCAAACGCATGGCTCACACCATATCCCACTGCCAACAACCACAGCAGTCAGTTTAGCTTTTCTGCCCTCCCATCACCTCTTTCCTCCAAAAGAGAAAGGGGGAATGCCTTTGCAGCCCTCCTCATGTCACCTTTGCTTGCACAGACACAGCGACATTCCCATCTCCTCTACTTGCAGGAGCTGCTCCATGGCCTTTTCCCTGCACAAATTACCAGCTGTAACCCACAGTGAACTAAGCTGAAAGCTGCATTTTTAATTCCTTTCCTAATTAACCTATTTGCATGCATTTCAGTAATTCTGCAGCTTTGCATAGCTAACAAGGAGTTTCCCACTGGGCCATGCACCACCAGCTGATGGAGCACAGCGACCTGTGACCACCACTGACCCTGGAGAGGAGATTTGGGAGGGCGCAGGAGCTTGGCCGTTACCTGGGGCCATTCCACGAGATCTGGGTGAAGTCAGCAGGGGAACATTCCTGCTCCTTCCTGGTGGGATCTGCCTTGAACCTTGTCCATGAGTTTGCCTGATCTCCCTCTGAAACGGATGTTGTGTCGATCGCTCTCCTATGGTTTCATCCAGAACTGCCAGATCTGTGGCTGTGGGAGCTGGTCTTCATTCCCCTCAGCTTCTGCCTCTGTGACTTCCCAAAGTTCAGCCACACTCTCCCCCCCAGCCTTCTTTCCAAAAAAGTAAGAAGTCTCATTTTCTGTAGCATGAGCCCTCCAACCTTTCCCATTTTATTTGCCCTTCTCTGCTCCCCCTCTGACTCGCTGCTCTCCTTGTTGAGATGTGGAGAGCGGAGCTGCACAGAGCACCCGGGATGGGGGCACACTGAAGTCCTTATCCTGGAAAAATACTGCCCTGTGCCTCTCTCTTCCAGCCCCTTGCTCAGGCTGCCTGACATCTGTGGAATTGAGGATTTAAGGAAACTGCCAAAGGCTCAAGGATCCCTTTGCTGAACTGTAACTCTGTTACAAATTCAGCACCACTTTATTCTGGTTTGGTTTATTCTGTCAGAGAGTCTGCACCAAGGTTTCTTTGCTGCCTTCCTGGCCTATGACACCGATTGTTTTACAAAACCATCCTGGATCAATCAGCAGAACATTGAACTGCCTGAAAGAGCTCAATACTTTGTAGGAGAAGATTTCACAGAGATGCTGCACATCACACATCCC
Organism: Pardalotus punctatus; assembly: GCA_013400915.1. Taxonomy (NCBI): domain Eukaryota; kingdom Metazoa; phylum Chordata; class Aves; order Passeriformes; family Pardalotidae; genus Pardalotus; species Pardalotus punctatus. The sequence goes on along the minus strand of VZTX01024985.1, from coordinate 84,775 downwards.
CTCTCCTAATCAGTGATGGAAATGCTGTTTAAAATTTATTTTCAGCACCACATCCTTCAGAACCAATTTTCATTCATTATTTCCCCCAAACTGGCAACAGAGTATGCAGTTTTTCTTTTACAACTACAGAGTTTACTCTTGCCCTAAATCGTCCACCATTGCCCCTCACCTCAGAGATGCATAAAAATTGACCAATGGAGACATAATCAAAGTATTCAGCCTGGAGAGGAGAAGCTTTGGGGTGAGCTCAGGGTGGCCTTGCAGGGCCTGAAGGAGCTGCAGGGAAGATGGAGAGAGACAATGGCCAAGGGCTGGAGGGCCAGGAGCCAGGGAATGGCTTCCAGGGCCAGAGGGCAGGGCTGGCTGGGATCTTGGGAAGGAATTGTTCCCTGGCAGGGTGGGCAGGCCCTGGCCCAGGGTGCCCAGAGCAGCTGGGGCTGCCCCTGGATCCCTGGCAGTGCCCAAGGCCAGGCTGGACATTGGGGCTTGGAGCAGCCTGGGACAGTGGCAGGTGTCCCTGACATGGCTGGGGTGGCACTGGATGGGATTTGAGGTTCCTTCCAACCCAAACCATTCCATGATTCTGGGATGACGATGTGAGTAGGGAAACCATCAGGAATTTCCTACCTGGCTCCAGCAGCCTCACTAGTGACAGCAGGCACCTGGCTGAGCAGATGAGGGATTGTTTGACAGCCAGGAATTCCCTGTGAGAGCCCCAGGAGCTCATCAGAGTACAATATTGCAGTGTCAGAACTGCTTCTAAGGCCTGAGGTAGCTCAGCCACAGCACAGGCAGATGAGTGCAGAGCAACCACGTCCATTCACTTTTATTCTGGGAAAACTACAGCCCCTGAGCACCCAACACATCTTCTTGCCTTTTTTTTTTGACGAATTCCATTTTCCCCATTTTTGAGTGGATCACTCTGCCAAAGCAGCTGCCTCAGGTGCATCCAGCGTGCACTGCATAGCAGGGACATATCCCAAGCACAGCGAACATGAACACTGGGAACCCTTTGACAAAATGCCCGTGGTGCAGACGAGGCTTCAGAGGGATCTTTCCCTCCAGCAGCTCCCTTGAGCTGCAGCGTTTCTCAGCAGCTGCACGTGAAGCGCCGCAGTCCAAAGGGGCTTCAGCTCCTTTGCAGAGCCTAAGCCATAAAAAATCTGGGGAAAGAGGGTGGGAGGGGGAAGGAGAGAAGTGCAACAGCAATGTTCTGTGCTGGTACAGTTTTGCTGCACTGCAGAGTAACTTCAATGGGAGAAGACTTAAAACAGACTCTTCTCTCCGACACTCGGCAGGGCAGAGACTAAAAGGCGGAGAGCTGGCAAGATCACACTTTATTCCCAACACTAGCAGTGGAAACCAGACATATTTTGTGATGATTCTGGCGTCAAACAAACATTTTGCTGTTAATCATTCTGGCTCTGATGAATTAACCTCTTGTTTGACCCCATTTCTGAAATACTTTGTTTGCTACATTGTGGGGATTTCTGATCAAAAATGTTAGAAGTGATGCCTGGAATGCACGACAGATTGTTTATAGCAGCTACCACTGATTGGTCTGAACCCCCTAAAAGTGATCTTCATGAATGTGCTTTTTGCATGTTTTATTCTTTACACAACCAATATTTTTTTTAAAAAAGGAAGGGTCATAAATGTTTAATCTGCCCTTGATAATCAAACAGTCCCGTCTCTTAATTTGGGACTGAGTGCACATTTCAGTGCACTGAAACCTCAGAAACACTGTGGAGAGGGCTGCAGCGTGGAAGAAACAGGCAGGCAGAATTTTCTTTCATTATTTCTTAAAGTATAACAGCAATAAAAAGACACCCTGCTAACAAGGTGGTGCTTTGATATGGATATCCTCCCTCCAGTCCATTACTGCATCTCCTTCACAGCAAGCAAGCTCTGCCTTTTAAGACTTCCAAGGCCAGCCTGCCACTGCCAGTTTTAATTCTGTGGGACAGGGTTATGAATATCCCATTGTGAGTTCCTCTCGGGAGGTTACAGGGCATTGATCCCGGGTCATTCGGGAAAGTGCGACCAAAGGAAGCAGCGGGAAGGCAGCAGCTCCTGCTCACAGCTTATTCCACATCAATCCAAAGGGTGACCCAGGAGCAGGAGACCTCAACCCGCGAGGCAGCAACTGGAACAGGATATTCACAACTCCACCATTAGGAATCAAAACACAAAATGGGTGAGCCACGGGAGTGAGTGGCTAAGCCTGAATTAGCTTTTGTAGAATGGACAACAGAAAAGAGCTGAACTCGTTAGAGAATAAAGACAGAACAATTAAATATAAAACTCTTTCAGATATGACTGATTTCATGTATCTTAATAAAAATACTAGAAAATAACATAAGCAAAATATTTAATGGGAATTTTCTTAGTAGATTCTGTGAAGACAAAGCTCCAGGTTGACCTTAGCAGTCTTCCAGTACCTAAAGGGAAATCTGGAAAGAGATTTTTTGCAAGGGTCTGGAGGGACAAGACCCAGGGAATGGCTTCCCAGTGGCAGAGGGCAGGGCTGGGTGGCTTTGAGGTCCTTTCCAACCCAGGCCATTCTGGAATGCTATGAACACATGCTGTTATTATTCTATGTTCTGTGCTGTTATTATTCTATGTTCTATGCTGTTATTATTCTTTGTTCTGTGCTGTTATTATTCTGTGTTCTATGCTGTTATTATTCTATGTTCTGTGCTGTTTTCACAGCACCTGAACCAGCTCCCCACCTACCAAACCAGCACAGCTTTTGATTTACAGTTTTCAAATTTTTACACATTTATTTTTCAATGCAATACAAATGCAGGGGAATTCCTAAATACTTCAGTTGAAGATGAAGCTGCCTTTGTATTCCCTGCAGCTCTGTCCCTGTTGCAGACACTGAGGTATTAATCTTTTGCACGAATGACCATACAACTTTTTTAAAATAATGGTGACTGTATACAGAGTTTGAGAAATTACAATTTAATTTTGCCTCTCTAAATCCCTATTAACACACTTTGACAGAGAGGAAATTGTGATTTTGAGAAAAGGTGATTCTTAACAATCTGTTTGAACATAACAACAGGGCTGGACAAAGCACTCAAAGCCACATTAACATCCTCCAAGTTTCACCAGGCCTAACACATCTTCCACCAAAAGGCACCAGTAGGAATTAGATATAAATATCAAATGGAAATGGCACTCATGGAGAAGAAATTTTTTTATGAGAGTAAAATTGCTGGCAAAAATGTGCAATGTTGGGATTGAGGGTGTATTAGCAAACAATCAATGTATCTGGTGGCATATGTCAGTGAGACATCAGTGAAAAACAAATGATTATCCTGAGCAGCACTAAGGCACTCCAGAGCATGGCAAATGGAAAATACTTCTTATCATGTGACATCAAGCATATGGCACATTGCTGACTGGTGAATGACAAACTTGAAAGGTTATTATTACCCTAATGAGAAAAACCTGACATAAAGGAATTAATTAGCTTTGCATTTATTTAATATTACCAAATAGCACAGGCTCCAGATGGCAGTACCCAAGGTATGAGAGGGGGAGAGGGGGGAAGTCTATTTTTTTTGTCTCTTGGTACTTCATTCTAGGATGGCAAAACAGAAGTTCCACAATTTCTCCAATTCTTATTTGCTATGAGAAAAAATTGCAACAGAACTATTAGATTAAGAACTTAATCCTGATGGGGCATTGGAATATTTTTAAAGACGTGTGGCTCATTCAATAAAAATTATGTGTGGCTCTTTTCCTTCAGCAGCAGCTCATAAATATTTGCATAAAGCCTTCAGCTGATTTCAGAGAGGCACAAACTCAGTCACAGCTCCTTGCAAAGGACTGACCTTTTTTAAATGATCAAGGAGCTTGGTTGGGTTTTCCTGCTGAAATACACACCAATCCTACACTGGGAAATGGTGTGATTTTTTTTTAAAAACTCTAAATCATTTGAGCATAAACAACAATTATCATAATGGATAGACAGGCAGCATTTTGAGTACGTCTTTATACCCCATGCTTTCACATGGAGCACAGCCCGGAGCTGGCTCTCATGGCATCTCCAGGTACATTGCCCTGAATTTAAAACGCCTCTGGGATTGCCAACACCTTTCCCAATGCATCCAAAGAGCAGTACAGGCAGACAGAAAACAATGGATCATGTGGCTGAGCAAACTCCCCAGCAGAGGGTACAGATTAACCCAGCTTTATTAGAAGAGTGCAGCCCTAAAACCAGTGTACAGCTCAGTGTAGTCCAACCAGACTGCTTCAGCAGGGAGGAGTGACCATTCACCCTGGGGATGGATGGATGGGGACAAAGGGCATCTGAGGACAAATCAAACGATCCAAGGGTGCAAGAGCATCAAATCAGTATTTTCTGTAGCACTAATTACAAAGATGCATCCATAGAATCACAGAGCAAAAACACTCCTATTCTTTTCTCTACACAAGTCCACAGCCTCGAAATCAACTCTGTTTTTACAGCAAATGGCAAGCAAACTTTTGGCATTTTTTTATGTCCTTGAGGGGTTGAAGGTCAGGCACAAGATCTCATAACTTCCTTAGGAACTTCATTTTGCCATCACAAAGAGCTCAGCTTCGCCTTGGTTCCATTTCTGACTAAAATACCTCATGACAGCTTTATAGTATTAATTTCCTTTTCTACTGCACTCCTTATAAATGTTTTCTTTATGGCATAAATCACATTCCCAGCAGTAGATAAGTGAGGACTCCCATAGATCACTTTGCTGGGTTTTGTATCCCAGGTATCCTGTAACAGATCAGGGCTCCCTACTGACCAGTCCCTGGGCCTCGGTGGCCTGAGCCATTCTGCTGGCCACAGAAATGAGAGGGTGAGAAAAAGAAAAGAACTTTAATTTAAATTATATCTTAGGACAGCTACTAATATGGTCACATGGATTTCTAGAGGATATTGCTGGCTTTCAAAAGGAAGTTAATCCTGCTAGTAATATCTGTTTTCTTTTGGTTTTAGCAATGTTCTTCCAGACACACAGATAAGCCTAAGGTGTATTTGTTTTCCAGAATGACTTTATCTCCTGGGCTCTTAACTAAGACGTACCAGTTTTGTGGATCTGGAGAAATAAAAAAATTTTAAAAATTCTTCAGTGTGAAATCAGTCCAGCCTACCTACAGCTTTTTTCAGCCTGTGCTACAACCCAGATTGTTGATTCAAGGACCCTGAATCTAAACAGCTCCATCACTCAGCCTTGTCAGCAGCACCAACGCTCACACATCAATAAATCCAGGCTCTGCAGGATCCTGGGCAGCTGTGCCAGGGAAGGTCAGGACAGGCAGAGCCAGGAACCCCAGCCCCGCCTAGGACAGAGCCCCCAGCAGGGGAGGGACACCATGGACCCAGGGGGACTCAGGGCCAGAATTCCAAATATTCAGCAGGATCAGCAGCTGGTTATTCCCAGGGCACCGTGCCTGGAGCTGCTCAGTGCCCCCCTGGCTGGCTCTGCTGCTTCTCCACACCCAGCCCTGGAGACCCCGACCCCGACAGCGACAGCCCAGCCCAAAGCACTCCTTCAGCCAGAAGTGTTTGATTTGGAATCATTTCTACTCCGGTAAAAGCAGGGGAAATTTGGGATGAAAACCACAGCAGCACTTGATCAGGAAATGCAGGTAAGCCAAGCCAGGGGCTGTACCAGTAAGGGGAGGTTTATTGCCCCCACATAAGGCAGAGCCAGTCCCCTCTCACTGACCTTGGTGGCCCCTTGGAGCCAACCAGGAAATCACAGTTGGGTGGAAAGAATTTGTGTAAACTGTCCTTTCAACTCCCTGAAACCATGGAGCAAGAGACAATGCTCTGTAAGGCACAGCATCGAGTGCTTCATCTGCAAATTGTTGTTGTTCTTTCTCCTTTATATTTCTTTCTTTTATTTTATTTTTTGGGGGTTTTTTGTTTGGTTTTTTTGGGGTTTTTTTGTTTTGTTTTGTCTCCTGTTCCCTCTCCTTTGTTTCTTCTTTGGAGATTCTAAGGGGTTTCTGAGCTGGGGCCAGAGTCTCCGGCGGTGATCCCTCGAAGAGAGGCTGTCAGGCATCTCCCAGCAGAGCGGGATTTGGCTGTGCCCGTGTTCCCCTGCCAGAGAACAGCTCTGCTGCACTTTGAACGGCTTATTAGCAATTCCATGACCCATGAGCCAACATACATGATCTCCACGACCTTTATTCTTTCTCCTCAGACAGAAATCGTCAAGCTTGAGTCTTCATCTAGGCCTGAGTTTCCCATGTGGCCCAGCAAGCTCCATTTATTCCGACTTTTAGAGGATAAAGCAGGCGTATCAGCCTCGGGCTAGGAAATGAAAGGAGCGTTACAAAAATATGAAAATAAAGTGTTCCATTAAAAAAATAATTCCATTACAACTCAAACCTATTCCCTGTTTCAAATTGGGCCTAAGATGATAATGTTTGCTTTGCATGCTGCTCTGCTGAACTGAAAACTTTTATTAATGACGTGCTGCTGTTTCTTAAAGTTATCTTAGCAGATGGATTTATAAATCGTAAGTAGTAACCAAATTCTAATAATGAAGCCATTTAATATATACCTCAGCTCCTGACAACTTAATACTTGCTTTGAAAACAGCAGTCCCCGAGCTAATCTGTTTGCAGTCCAACGCAGGTTACAGGGATGTGCTCCCTCCCTGCTGCTCACTCCTTGTCCCAGCAGTTCAAACCATCCATGTTTGTGTTCTTTACTCCATTTTTCAAATGAGAGCTTCAATTACAAAGGAAAATAATGATCATCAAGATTTTAAATATTCCGATCTTCTGAAAAAAAATACGGAGTTCATGAGATGCAAATCTACATTTACATATAAATGGAAATATACACACACACATCTCCATACATACACACAGGGGATTGTTATAAACTATCCCAAATTCACTCTTCATCAGATTGAACCTTAAGAAATTAAATGAACTTTTAAATAACTCTTTGTTCTAACTGGAGAGCCTCAAATTATTCATAGCCTGTTCTGTCCCAAACCAGCTTTTACTCAAGGATTTGCCAAAGACAGCATCACCACCACCAAGATTCAGGAAATGGCAAAGGCATGGAGGACACAGCAGTTCAGACCAGATTAGCTTTCCCAATGTATTTTTCATCATGGAAATATAAAACAACCATTAAATGAAACTGTTAACAACCTCAGAGCAGAGAGAAAGAACTGAAATCTGCTTCCTGCCTCAGACCTTCAATTCTCCTTCATTGCAGGGCCTGCAGAGCTGCACCCAGCATTGCTGTGAGCCCGACAGACAGGGTAAATCAGCAGAGAAAACAAACCCATTTCTGCACATGTTCATCTCCTTCAAAGGGTCCCTCCCCTGAGCTGCCTCCCAGCTCTCTGAGCCGTGTAGCCTCCCCCAGGGATAGAAGCAGAGCAGCCCTTTTGGGGCATAGCACTGGGAAAAATTAGGGTGAATTCTGCTAATTCAGAATTCAGCTGAATGGAGAACAGCTAAAGAGGTTAGGGCTGATTTCATGGAAGCAATCTGGTGGCTTTAGGTGTTGTTTAGGATTCTCTTGTGAAGCAGATCCACAGCTGAGCATCATAAGCTTTAGGAAACAAAGGCTGTGCAGGCAATTTGTTTTCTATCCCAACTAAGAAACATGAAAAAACCAGGAAAACCCAAAAGACAGCCAAGCCAGATTTATCTTGAGTATTCAAGCCCACCCAGTCCCTTCTGGGCAGTGCTTTGGCTGTTGTCAACACTTTCTTTGCCAAGATCTGAAGATCAGCAGCACCCACTGTCCCAAAGACTGGAAAAATCTGTCAGTCTCAAAATTGCCCAACACCAACATCCATTTCAGGGGACTTTTGCTTTTATTCACCTGAATTCCTGACATAAGTCCATTTTCCTTTGGAGCTGAGGGTAGCAGAACAAAGAGTTACGTCCCCCAAACTTTCACATGACACACAGATCAAGGCATCACATAAAAAAAAAACTCCCAAGAAAACCTGAAGTGTGTGTTTTTTACCAATTAACTTGCCAAATTTGCAGGCACTTTGTGAGCTCACAAGGAATTGCACCCAGAATTCAATGCTGGCACACAAGAGACAGTGGAATAAAAATATTTTAAAGCAATTATAAAAAAATATTTAAAAACTGGTCCATGATGATTACTTTCATTTCACTTTGTGTTTCTGCTCTCACTTTTATGAATAGTTTTATTTCCATTTAAAAATCATTATAAATGTGCGAAATTAAGAAGACGTGTGGGTGTGCTGCTTGCATACTTACAGCTACATATTTAACCATCAGCACCAAGGTTTGGTATCATCATTAGATTTGTAAGTCTCTACACACATTTGCAGAACTAAACTTTTGCTCCTTTCCTCTGCCACAAAAACCTTGGCTCTTGAACGTGGAGCACCATGGCAGGGGTGCAGGTAGAAGCGGAGACTGGCAAAAATAAAAGCGCTCAGAAATGTAAAAGTGGAAACCTCGATCTTCCCCTCTCATTGTTGTGTTAGAAAGCAATTCCACTCCTCTGGAAGCCTGGATGGACAGGCTAATATTGAAGAGCAGAATCTCTTGCACCAGCCAGCCATGGTTTCATTCCAACGATTTGATTTCTCTTCGGTTTAGAGGAACAGGTTTTCAGTCTGCCTTTAGCTGGGCTCTGTCCGTGGGTGCCCACAGAGCTCTCCCTTCCCCAGGGATGGCCACACCAGGACAGGGAACATGGGAACTTCCAAAGCTGAACCCATGCACAGCTTTTAGCTACATTTAATTCTGCTTCCACAGAGGTTTTTGCTGTGTTGCCAGGCCAGCAGCATCTTTCAGTGTTGCCATATCAGAAAATAAAGATAACAGTTGTCATAAAGAGTAATTTGACTGATACCCATTTACACACACAAATATACGTAAAAACACAACCGACACTCACAGAGACCATGCAAGAGAAGTCAAACGATTTCAGAGTTTCTATTCACAGCAATATTGAGCTATTAATTGATAACTGGGCTCCATGGTCTCACAGTAATTACCTTTGCTTTTAAAAATCCCAAACCAAATAGTTCCCTAAAAGGCTCATTTCCTGGTATCCTGCTTTAATATATTCCTCCAGTTTCACGATTACCCACCAAGACACAGAGCTATTGATCCCATATGCTTGGATGAGTTGTAGATTATGATGTACTGAAGAAAAATTCTGCTTCAGAGACATTTTGCTTTATCCTGGAAAACATTTCACAAGCCAAACATATTGATTCAACATTGTAATAAATGAGAAATTGGGACTTCTCTCTTTTTTGTTTTCTTGTTTGGAGAGTCGATATCCCAGTTTCTTGGAGTCTAAAATCACATAGGTCAGGTAAAAAATAACTTACTTGAGGACTGCAGATCTTCCCTATCCATTTTTAATACTCCTAAACTATAGTAGTAAAGAAATAGAAGCAGGGATTAATATTCAGTTCAAGAAAAAAGTAGAAATCACTCCCAAAAACCAGCAAAGCCCACATTTACTTCCATATTTACTTCATAATATTCCACAGGAATTCTTTGGGTTTGAGAATTCATTTTCCCAGAAGTCATTACATTCCTTGAAACATGAGGTCTCACCTGATCACTATTATGGACAATATCTTTTTCACTGGTAAATGACCCATTTCATCCTAGGTTCAGATTTCAAAACTTCACTTCTTATTTTAATATTTTACAAGATGAGAAACCCCAGACATTCCATTTACACTTCTCAAGAACGAGCTGAAATACACCAAGATTTACATTTTATTTCAGATTCGTTACTTCTTGGCTAAGACATTCCTAAGCATCCGGATATATATTTATATATAAAATGGATGAAGTAACTTGTATTAGCTCCTGAAGCATTCAGACATAAAAAAATCCAGCACTTTCGTAATCCACCCTAAAGGTCAGTGATGAGGAGATAATTAGGAGTGTATGCAAATGATGACAAGTTTGGTACACACGCTCAGCCCGGGCGTCGCTGAGGGGCCGATTCCTCTGACGTGCTGAGCAAACCTCTCTTTCTCTTAGAGGAAGATCAGGTTATGGATATTGCTGAATGAAGCAAGAGATTGCACAGTGAACCCAGCAAAGCTCGAATCAGAGTCTGAAATCAGCTGCTGAGTGCAGCCCTGGCGTGTCAATCAGCAGGGCTCTTCATGACAGATCAATGATGAATATGGATTAAATGTTCTCAGTGCTTCTCCTTATCTGCACTTACCTCAGGGGCTGGGCTTCTAAACCCAAATTGAACCTCCGCCCCCTAAAACCTCTAATCTGCTTTTTGCAAGTGTGTTTTGTCTCTGTTCTTATAATTCAGCTCTGTGCTAATATAATAGAAAATAACCTTTTAAAAGAGATTTGAGCTTTAAGCATTTAATGCACTATGGTTACAGGCATAACCGAAGGATCTGTTCTCTTTCTGACAACTTCCAGTAGGAAATATTTGTAATATAGTAGTATCTCATTTCCCAATGTATGCTACTCGGTGTCCTAGACAACTTGTTTTTAACCTCTGTGATTATTTCATTGGGCTCCCAAACCTCACAACAAAATCACTCTGCTTTTAGCCCCTCATTTTAACCTTCTGGCCTGTAATTTATGCTCTGTCCCTGTCTCATCTTTTCCTGTAAATTGAATAAGAACCTTACGTTGCAGCTTTCTGACTATGAAAACGAAGATTCTGCTCTTGGAAAAGTCTCTGGCAAAACTCAGGAGACGTTCAAGCTGTGCTCAGAGGAGAAGTGTCATGAATGAAGCTATGCTATAGAGGGAAGAGGTATTTAGACAAATTCCTTTCATCTGTTAATTAGAAAAACCACTGCTGATGACTGAGAGCAGTTGTACACCACCAGCATGAGCTGACACCCGGTGGGGACCAACAGCACCACGTTGGCCAGGGCAGGAATTCACCTCAAACCTTTGCAAAACCTAAATCAACCAGCTCTGCTTGTCACAAATCTGAAGGAATTCAGGTCCCAGAGTCTGCAGTTCCCAACAGGGCACTGAGGAAGCCAGAGTGTGCTGAGTGAGGCAGGGCTGCTCTGAGTGCCCACCAGGGCATTTAGGGGCTCCTCCTGTGCACCCCAGCTGAGCCAGCGCTGCAGCATAAATTAATGTATAAATATATATAGAGAGAGATCCTTGGGACATCAACCTCCCAGAGATCAGCAGGGGCTGTGCACAGCCAGGATCCCATGGAGTGCTCAACTCCTCCATGATTTCTTTGCTGTCCTCACACCCAGGGGTGAAGATCAGCCCTAAGGAGAACTTCCCACACAGATAAAACAGCGGAAATTATTGAGGGATGTTTCTCCTGCAAAATTAGCTCTTGCTTAATGTTATTTTATGATCTTACATTTTGCATAGTAAAGAAAAATGGGTTTCAGTGTAGGTTTAAGTACCCCTGAAAGGTGAAGAAAATGTACTTTCTTACAGGTGATAACAAATCTCAAGGTGATTCTGTGCATTACTGCTTCAGCTTCCTGTCTTTGAAACTGCTTCTCTGAGCTCCATATGCCCTTCTCAGCATTTGTCAGAAAATAACAGTACACATTTCACATCCACAGATTCAAATACAGTCACACAAAACTTATTTTTGCGTGTTTAAAAGCACATGCTGATTAATGCCAATAAGTCTCAGTCTGAACAAACTCAAATGCCTTTGCACTTGGTATGTCAGACTTGTTCCTATGCCAATCCCCTTCCCTTTTGCCAGAAGCGTGCAGTTGTTCTGCAAAGAAACATTTCCCAAAATGTTCTCCCTTTATTTCCAAAATGAAAAGCTCCTCTCAGGAACAGAAGCTCAGAATATATTAAAAAAGTCACATTGAACCTCAGAGCAGGAGCTGCAGCTCTCAGCAGTGTGATGCGCACAGGATATTCCTGAGGATGTCTGGAGCACTTGGAGGGCATTAGGAATCTCCAAGTGGGGCTGTGTCAGGAACGCTGGAGGGTGAATCCACACGAAATGCCAGGTGATGATAACCCTCCAGTTCAGTCAGCATATGGAACCTGATTTCCTGCGATTGCAGTGTTTCCCAAGCACTTAAAATGCAGCTGGAACGATGGCAATTTTGTAATTTCCCTAAATTTGGGGACAGCTGCTCACAGCCCTGTTATTGAGTTTACAGCTCATGGCATGGAGCCCTTTGATTTGACCATGTTAAGATGTTCCATAATCTTCATTAACTTTTCTCTCCATGTATTTTGATTCAGCCCCTTTCATCACACTGTCTAATAAAGTCTTGCCAGAGCTGAGTTCTGCAGTATTTCCTCTCATCCCATTCAATTACCAGCAGTCAAACCACATGAACTGACATAAATTTAACCAAATTGTTCACTGACAATGCCATTGCTCCAGCTAAACAAATGAAATTGTTTAGGACGGTGCAGGAGTGGGTCTTTTCCTTGGGCAGGGATATTTTGGAGTGGCTCTTTTCCTTGGGCAGGGATATTTTGGAGGCAGGAAAAGCCTGTTGGCACCGTGGTTAAGCCCTGGGTATCTGAACTGCTCTGTTTGTTTGGTGCAGGTGCAGGGTAAGGGGCACGTGGGCAGTGTGGGCACTTGGCACCCAAAATGCTCCTGTTACAGCTGCAGCAGCAGCTCCTTGGCCCCAGCAGTTCTGAGGCCATGGAAAATGCAAATGGATGGATCACCAAGTGGAAAAGTGCAGAAACATACATTGGACACTTAAAATTTCAGGAATTGTCACATCTGCTTCTCTACGTGTTCTTGCTAGAGGGAAATAAAATTAGTAATAGGGGTGCATGGATACAGGAATAATTGAAAGCATTCCTTAACAGGCAGAAGCTGATTTCCCCTCTCCAGTGTTTAAGAACTGATTGTTCAATGCCATCAATTTGTTCCGTGCCACCAACTGCACTCCGAGAGGGAAACCCTTCTGGGAATTTTACACGTCGGGATAACGATGACACGAGTCGTGCACATAAAAACCCAACAGACTTCATATGATTTGAAAGGAAAGGCTACCAAAACTACAAATCACTGTCAGCCAGAGCAGCCTTCAAGAACAGCTCTGGATACAGCAGATAAACTTCTTTTCATGATACCTGCAACTTGTCAGCGTTGTGTGTGTTCTGTGTCCCAGATCGATGCTGCTGGCATAGCACGAGCAGCTGCATCCTCAGAGGAACCAGCCCAGCTCCGAGCACTGCATCCCCCAGTCCTTCAGGGAATCCTCCAGGGAATGCCCGGCTCTGGGCATGGCCAGGCTGCTGCACGAGCGACAGGAGACAGGCATTCAAAAATGAGAGCTATTCCTCATCTCATCCCTGCAGACACGGTAAATACAGCAACAGGAAATCTTAAGGAAATAAATGCATCCTAAACTCTGCTCTCCAGTGACTTCAAGGTTATTTCAGGGATTTTTTTTTTTTAAGGTACTGAAGGCACTACACAGGAAGGGAAGTGAGGAGAGAAAAATCTCTCCTCACCACCTTCTGTGGGACCAAGCCAGCAAGCAGAATCTGAGAAAGTTTTCCAGAGCACATAATCAAGAGGATGCTCATTTTGTGGCTCCGAATGGGACTTGTGTCTCACTCTGTCAACACTCGGGAAGTGCTGGGTAGGAACAGCAGCAAAGCTTTTACACCTAGACAACGTTCTTGGCAAAGAACACAGACTCCTCCAGGAAGCAACCAAAAGGAGACACAAAGGAAAGGCTTGCTCAGGATTTGTGATTTGGCCTCGCAAACCTGAAAGAGAAACTGCTGCACAACCGAGAAAGCTGCAAAAAAACTGAGCAAATTAAACTCAGCTCATCTCCACACTGGATCAGCTAGACTGGGACCAGTGTCCAGGTTGGCCAGCTTCAAGCTGACCCAGAAATCTCTGCTCTGCTGTGAGTGCTTTGTAAACAGCCCCCAAAGGCCCCTCGGTTTCTGGCTCAAACATGGAACAAACAAGCAATAACATTTCCAGGTAAATTGGGAGGAATAGCATGGCTAAATCCTCTTTTACCCTCTTAGAATTTAAATCCTGCCTTTCAAGCTGGTCCTTTAAATCATCCATAGACCTTCCAAAACAGTTACTTTGAATTTGAGCAGTGTAAGCAAGACTTTGAGGATCCATTGTTTAGGCCGTATCAGCAGTTGTGTTTAGAAACATCAAGGAATACAAAATTATTGATCCTGTATTAATTTAACTCAAGGAATAAGTGGTATTTAGCTAGATTTTTATTTTTAATTTAATTTCACAATGGGCTTCATACAGACTGAGATTCAAAGGTGGAGAAAGCATTTCATTTGTGTGCTTATTTACCAAAAAAACTGGACAAACCAGCATGTTAGAAAGCAGTTTTCACTATAATGTTGACTGGAGGAGTTACCATGTTTTCAGAATAGGCTGTTTTCAGAAGCCAAGGAAATCTGAAACTTTTCAAACCCTTGGCCTAAACATGACAAGTATTGCAACACTTCTTGCTCCTTGTTCAAGGCAATCTCCCTGGAAAATAAACAGCAGAGCAGATAAGCCATTAAGCTGGGCCCCTGATGCTGCTGGCTCTTTCTTCAGGTCTTATATCTGTTAACCTTTTGTAAATGTCAGTCTGAAAAGAAGTTTCAACGACATCCCAGTGCCAAAAATCCCCTACTCGTTCTGCTCCACTGCAGGCTTCAAAACCAGCTGCATTGCTCCTGCAAAGGATGGGGATCTGCAGCAAGAACGAGCTCTGCTCTGCCAGGGTTTCCCTTCCCACAATCAAATTTTGGTTGCACGTTGCAGTGCATTATCATAGTTACTGAATTTGCATGAGGAACAGAGTTTTCACTCAATCAGAAGGGAAAAGTGTTGCTGTGACTTACAAATCAAGGGAAATACTCGATTAAAATCACTGTCGTCATCTACTGTCTCCCAAAACATCCTTAGCAACTTTCATACAACTTAATGCAACTGCAATAAAACCAAATAATTGCACCTGCATTATGATGGCCATACTACAGTTACTGGTTTATTGTTGGTCTAATTTATAAGTTTAGTTGAAATGCAGAGAATGTGTGAACATTTTCAGTATTTGCTACACCATAAAGATGATTTTAATGGACTGTTAGTTGCCCACAGTTGTTACTAATTACCTGCTCTCAGAAACACTCTGACTCATCACTAAGATTTTTTTTAGTGCTTATAGACAGCAGTAAAACAACTATCATTGTCACGTATCAATTACATTTCTATCTTTTCCATCCCTTCAGCAATAAAACAATTTTCTACTCGCCAGCACTCTCATGCACAGAGTGGGGTTCTTGGGGCTGTCCTGTGCAGGGTCAGGGATTGGACTGTGTGATCTTCGTGTGCCACTTCCAACTCAGGGGATTCTCTGATTTTTCCTTTAGGAACAGCAAAAACTCCTCGTGCTAAAGGTCTCTCTGAACTACCACATCCGTAGGAGCCAAACCACAGCGGTAACAACCAAACCACAGCCTGCATATAAGAGTCCCCAGCCTAAGTTTGTGACTCCAGAGAGAAGAGAACATTAGATAAAAACATGGCTGTTTCCCTAAAGCAGTGTCAGAAATGGGATACACCTTCTCCTTTTCATTGAATAATCAAGTATTACACATCTAAAGCCCCTCTTTTAAGTAACAAGTGAAAAGCAAAGCAAACATTTCAGACCTGCAGTGATGTCCCTTCCACAAGAGCTTTCCCTGGGTTCTTTTATCTGTAGGACACTTCACAGAGCCCTAATGGCAGAGTCCGTTCTGGGCTGAACTATAAAAATGAAACATTATTCAGGAAGCTCCAATTATTAGAGGAGATTGCACGCCCCTGCACACCTAAAGGTCAGCAAGAATTTTTCTCTCTGCATCTCCCTTCCCTCCCTTATATGCCTATTAAAGAATCAAGACATTAAAAAAGGTCATTTGATTACAGAGAGGGTGTATTCATATGGTTAAATGCAACTCCTTGAGAAGATGGCCAACATCAAAGTAACGCAATTCTTGGTAAAAAAAAAGAAAAATGACAAGGAAGAAGTGCATTTATATGCCACCCTGAATTTCTAACACTGCATTACCTCCTCCCCCAAAACACTAAAGGAGTCAGGAAGACAATGCAGGGAATTGTTCTGATTTGAAATGGAGATTTGATAACTGACTGTTACCCTGGCCTACTACAGAGTTAATAGTAGGTGTAAACCACTGTGCTTCTCGATTGCTAGAGCTGAAACAAAGTCCTGAAATTTCCTGAGCTGCAGCTCCTCGGAACCTTAGAGCTTTCTTCATCGCAGTTTGAGGATTTTGTTTATTTTCTGTGACTGTCACCTGGGCTAAGTTGTTCTCCAGAGATAATATCCACCAGGAAATCATTCCTTGGGCAGCAGCAATTTGTCCTAATCACAGCTCTGCTTTACACGTTCTTTTTGCTGACCAGAATTTGCTGTGGTGCTCGAGAGCTCCAGCACCAAGGTAGCCAAGCTCACCATGAGAAGGGGCTGGGATTGATTTTGTTGGTTATTAAAATGTGGCAGGAGCTGACCTCACGTCCAGCTCTGTGCACACAGCGCTGAATTTGTCCTTCTCATGGGATTCCACTGCTCGGTAGGAATCGGTGACACTTGGGGATGACACTTCTGTGTTCCCACAAAAGCAAAACAGTTTGGGTTTATAGCACAGGTGGTGATAGGGGATTATTGCAGCTTTCATCCAGATCGTGTCCTTCAGCATTCCTGATGCCATGGAATTATCTGCAATTTCACACAGAAATTACTCTGTGCATGTAATTTCTGTCTGCACATTATGAGCAGTACCAGAGAAGTGACTCCAGCAGCTCACGGAACTTCAGGCACAGCACACGTGAGAAAATTGGGTTTGATCATAGACAGCACCATTATCAGCCTTTCCTCATGTACAAAAGGCCATGGAGAGGGGTCAGCTGCTCCAGCAAAATGGAGCAGCAACAAAAGAAAAAAAACTAAAACAATCAAACACAAATTAAACTGGAACTGTACCTGTTGGGAATGCATGTCTTTAATTTTAATCTCCATCTCATCAAAATCCTTTCTGTCTGCTTAAGTTCATAGGAAAAACTCACTTAAAAGCCAAAAACAACTGTTTGACTGAAACACAGATTTTCAGCTGGTGCTGAGGGTACTTTAAATATTGACAGCACTAAATAGCTCAGAACTCAGTTACCAGAGTCAAGCAAACCAGGGCTCCTTCCTTAAGCAAAATGTCTAAATGAACACTGTGGTTCAAAATGCCATCATGCTCTGGTTTATCCCAAGTATATAATTTAATAGTAGGAAATATTTTAAAATTATTTCTAGCTGGTAACTGTAACTATAGCACTAACAGTGAGCTCAGCTGAATACGAACAACAATCTTACATGTTGCTACTTAATGGTAGTTAACAAGTGTTTTAATACATTTTTTTTGTTTAAGTACATGACACTGTTATTTGTTACTGAGGAAAAATATGGTCACTATTACAACACTCTAAGCTCCTATTCTTGGTATGATTTTAGACAGAACAAAAAGTGATTTAGGCACATAGAACTGGCCACCAGCAGGCTTGAAAAACACAACCAAGTAAAAGGAAATATTTTCCTCTGCCCCAAACCCTCAGCGCTGAGCCGTTCCATCCTTCTGGCTGTGTACTCATATTTGATGAAGGGAAGAGCTCTGTGCTGCTCCCACACACAGGCAACAAAACAAAGGCACAGATTAAACACAGAAGCCTCAGCTTTATTTTGGTTAACTAGAATCTGACACTGCCAGCTACACCCACCTATTCCCAGGCCATTCCCACTCGGGACCTCCCAGCCTGAAGCTCAAATTGTTCCCAAGGCCCCAGGCACAACAGTAATTCCCTCAGCATCGTGTGCTGGGATAGCAAAAAGTTATTATCTCCTTATCACTCCTGAAATCACCATTTACTGGACACAAAGTCATACCCTCGCAAATGATATCGCTCCCTAAAAAGTTTACCCCCAAAAACTAATTTTCCTAAAAGAAGATGAAGCACATTCTGACAAGCAGGCAAATCAGGAGGGAGAAGATAAGATTCAACCTGATAAGAACAGGTTATGATAAAAGCGAACATAGTGCTTAACTTAGCAATTCTGAGATGCTGCAGATAGGGACACAGGCAGGCTGCGGCCAAGAGCCTTTTTTCATCCGGACAGATAAATATCCATGTATTTGCTCGATATCCCGAACAAATGCAAATATCAGTAAATGGAGATAATTCTCCGTCTCCTCAGCAGTACCAGCAGCTTGCTTCATGTATCCCCCGTGCTGGTGGCTCCTGAGGGATAACCAAGGAAAAAGGATGGAATGGCTGCTCAGCTCCCCTGGGAGTTTGCAGAGGAAAGGCGCTGGGGTGTTCATTGTATCCAGTTATTCCCGGAAGATGCAGTAGGGAAATTTCTTAGGTTCTCTCAAAGCCAGACCGCTATGCTTAGCTGCAGACACTGCCAGAATTTTGACATGTTTAAAAACCTCCTGGCAGACATAGGCAGAACCAAAAGGAGTTTTTAAAATACAGCCTCACACTTAAGATCTCATAATGAATACACCCTTTCCTTTTAGCACCTCCAAGATTCAAACAATCTACAAACAAATAGTTAAGTAGGAATCTCACTGTTTTTTTTTTAATTTCCTTACCTCTCAGTTGGTTCCACAAACACATATGGGATCTTTACTTTATGTCAGAAATTTGAAAAACCGGTTATTAAATTAGCAAGTTGCTCTTCTCATTGCACATTAGCCACTGAGTAGGTATCAGACTGAAATACATTTAATCAAATGATTCGTGAAAATGGCCAAGCAGAATGTTTCTGTACAGTTCACTGGGCAGGGAAGTGGAAACGCAGGAGGAGAAAGATTTATTAAGTTGAACTTTATCTACAGTAATAATTACCATAATATGTGCATGCATCCAGCTAAGTGCTGCAGGTCTGGATTTGTCTTCCTGCCCAGTGACCTCTTCCACATCATCCCCACCACCCTCCCAGGCCACCTCTGGCCCAGCCAGACCAGGACTGCTCCTTTGGTGCCTGAGCACAGTCAGCTCATGGCACCGGGATTTTACAGTGTCGCTGGCAGATGCCTGAAACTGAGAACAGCCATCCATTTCTGGTGTTAAAAATAATTTCCTGAAGAAATTATTCCCCTGAAGAGAAATGCCTTGGGTTGCTGTTGTCCCTGTACTCCGGTGAGGAGCTGGGAGATGCCACCTTGGTCCACAGGTCCCGTGCCAGGGTTGTCCATATTCCCTTTTCCTGGCACTCCAAAGGGCTGTTTCTCCATGCTGACTCCCCTCTGGAACAATTAGATGCCAGCAAAACCTTTGGAATGGCAGCTCTGTGCTGCAGGAAAGCCTCCATCCCTCCTGGAGTGGCATTCCCAGATTACCTCTCCCTCGAGCTGCTGGCACTGCCCCTGCCTGGCACGCTCATAAAAGAACTCAAAAACGAAAACGAGCTCCTGTCCTCCTCTTCTCCTCTCCAGCCACGGCCATGCCTCCGCACAATTCAACCACAAATATGCAGTAATTACAGTGAGTTCACTCCTCACAGGCACAGAATCCCTGACTTGTGGCTGAAGCCACATCCTGAAACCACCAGGGGTATTAAAAAATAACAGGAATCTAAAGCAGCTCGAAGGAGCTGGCTCCTGCTCGTCAGATGCTTGGCCAACACTCCTTTCCCTTTATAAACACAGCCCTGAAGCTTCAGTGCTGGAGGACCAGGGAAAATTGGAGCACAAGGAAGGTTTTGTTTTCCCACTGCTTACCCAGGCAGGCACTGTAGTTTTTATCTTGTAAAAGTAGCTGCTGTTTAAGAAAGGAGGAAAATTAGGGAATAGGCCTGCCCCACCCTCGTTAACTCTTGGCATTTACTCCTTGTCCCCACAAGGACTTTGATTTAAAAAAATAAAAATACAAATTTAAACAGAATCCAAAACTTAAGGTTGCTTCTGAGGAGTCTGTCTCAGGATATCCAGGACATTTAAATCTCTTGGACCATGAAATATAGCTGTTCTTTTATGTAATTCTAGAGAGAAGAAATGACACCATAGAAAGGTCACAATGAGCTGGGCAAGGGAAAACGGGGCTCTCAAGCTCAGTTGGTGTGTGGGCAGGAGGAATTGCAACCAGGATTGCTGTAAGCTGATGGAAATGGCATCCACACCCCGCACACAGGGCCTGGCATCTTCTGCTTGTGCTACAGCTGACCCAAGGACCAAAAGCAGGGGTCACACAACACGATAGTCCTGAGGCAGGAAGGATCTCTGACAGGACATTTTCCCTCTGCAGCAAACAGCAGTTGCCTGTCTTGTGAGGAAACCCCTTATTTGTGTCAGAGTGGGGCACAGGCTTTAATTCCTGTCACCCTCCCCAGCTTTGATAGGGCTGTTGGGTTTTTTTTGTGTGGGCTGTTTTAAATACGATGCGGATGCACAGGTCATTCCTCCAGTGCTACAACCACTTTCATTAAGGTAGGAGACACGGACGTCACCAACCCGGCTGATTTGTCCCATCACAGGATGGCTCTTGCAGGGATCTCATTGTAATTCTTGTTTTCTGTTGTTAAATGGAGTCAGTTGTGGGTGCAATAATTGATCTGTGCAGAGCAGTCTCACTGGTGATGCAGCACCACAAGGGATGAAGGAGAACAGTGCTTCTCCTGCCCTGTCTCAAAATATTCGTTTACATGAAGAGGTTTTTGAACTTGGCGTTCCCAAACAATGTATGAGATGTGTATAACTAATGAGATGGTGAGGAGAACACGAAGCTTTGATGGAGAAAACTAAACACCATTTTTGTAAACTGTTGTTTTTCACAGCTTGAATGAATAGACTTAGTTCATTGTTTGCCATTTCAAAAGCACAGAACTGGCTCTTATTAAGCAGCGTTATTGACTTCTCTTTTATAAACACTACAGCAAGGGAAAACGAAGACTAAAGAAACACAGTTGAAATCATATGGTCAGTAAACACTTTTTTTGATTTATCCTTCATCTTGTATATATATTTTTAGTCCTTTTCCTGTAACTCAATTTGTTTCCATTTTCCACATTTTATTTTCGCATTGAAATTTGCAAGAAGACACAATTTTCCAGCTAAATGAGGATTTCTGAGGAGCACACATCCTCACCTAGGCTACAACAGGCTGCAGGTACTCAAATGGGTGCTTAGCCAGGAAGGAAATTCCAGGTTTGCAGCAGGATTACAGATCTGTTTACACTTGGAGTTGATCAGGAATGGATTGCTGAGCAGGGCCCATCTCTCCTATTACACTTTTTAATTGCTTTATTTCTAAAAGTTTCACCACAGCACTAAGAGTTGGGTTCCTCCCCCTTGCAGTAGATTACAGGTTTTTATGACAAACCATAACTTGATGCTCACTGGTGCCAAGATATACACAGCATCAATTTTCTTTCATTTTTGTGTCTCAAACACTCCACACAAAGACAACACTATAAATATGTGACATGACTAAATGATGAAGCAGCAGCTTCCTGCTGAAATTTTAAAGTGAGATAGACATTGTTTTAGCTGAGGAAGCCATTTAGATACCAGCTGTTCCCACTGAAAAGATGTGGCAGCCATCAGCAGAAATAAGAAATGCTCTCTCTGTACATATTGAAATGAGTTTTATCTTCCTCTCCATTCTGCTTTGTGTTCCTCCTGGTGAAAAAGACAAAATTCATTTCACACCCCTATTTCCTCGCAAGCACAAACGTTGCAGGAGAGGAATCTCTATCTTTGCACCCATACACGCGCTTAGGTGAGATCACAACTATGAAGAATATTCTGTCTGCACAGAAATGAGCTGCTGACGAGTCTTGGAGCTTGCAATTGAAGGTAAAAGGAGAAACTTGAGGGCATCTCCTTTCTCAAACTTATTTTCCATATTAATTTGTTTCTAGGAGATATTTGGGGTTTATATTGTAATTAGAAGAAAATAACTTGGTATGTGACAGCATTGCATGAAAACCCAGAATCAATATGGATAGTTCAGTGACACCTGCAAATAATCTTGCTTTCACTGGATCTTAGATTTAAGATTAGTACCAATCATTATATTCACATTTTAGAAAGTAACATGCAGTTACTCAAGGGTTTCGTCTTGAAAAATACCACAGAATGTGCATATCAAACTTTTCATATGAATGTATCTGTTCAAAACACAATCTTCTAATGATTGGGACAAAACACATGATGTGGTTTGCATCCAAAAGGAGGTTAAGAAGTCGACAGAACTAACATTTCTCTCCAGAGATATATAAAAATCATTATATCATATTAAAGATTTTGCTTCTTTTGCCACAGGCAATCAATTCCAAAAATTTGATTAAAAAAAGCCTTGCATTAGTGTGGTATTCTCAAGCTGCTTCTTATTAACATTTGATTGTAGCATACACTAACGACAGCCAGTATCAGCTCTCATTATTCTAAATAAAGAGTACAGTCATTTTCTTCTTAATGACTGAAGTGAAATGTGTCCACAGGGACATTTTAGTTTACTCTCTCACACAATGTAATATTGTCATTATTAATACTTCTTGAGGACAACTTGTAGGCCAAAGTTATCTTTGCAGAATCACCAGATTTTAATTTTTAAATATGCATAGTCTCAGTCACATGCAGTTCGATTCCTTCCAATACAAACAACGCCAGCCTCAAAGGGCTGCTATGAAACAATTCACATTGTGATGCCTGTAACAAAAAAGCAACAACAAAGAAATGGAAGCAAATTAAATTTCACATCCTTGTGAAGGAGGTAACTGCCACAAAACTCAGGTAAAAGAAAGATTGTAACTTGCCCATTGCAGCAAGTCAAATATAAAAGGAGGACCATGACAAAAGTTCCTTGGACAACGAACCCATGAAAACAGGAGCTTCCCTTTTGGTCAGTGCTGAAGGCGCTGCAATCCTGAAACATCCAGGATGCCTCTTGATATATGGACTTCAATAAAAACAAACAGACAAGGAAATAGTTATTTTTCTACACTTTCAAAGCAATTAAAAAAAAAAAAAAAAAACCAAACAAAAAAAAAAAACAAAACAAACCAACCTT